>PVIU01013208.1:0-56940 GCA_004026605.1 Ondatra zibethicus | reverse complement strand
TAGAACACCAGAACTGCAGTGACAGAACACCAGAACTGCAGAGAGAGAACACCAGAACTACAGAGAGAGAACACCAGAACTGCAGAGAGAGAACACCAGAACTGCAGTGACAGAACACCAGAACTGCAGTGACAGAACACCAGAATCATGATGACAGAACACCAGAACTGCAGTGATAGAACACCAGAACTGCAGTGATAGAACACCAGAACTGCAGTGACAGAACACCAGAACCGCAGTGATAGAACACCAGAACAGTAGTGATAGAACACCAGAACAGTAGTGACAGAACACCAGAACCGCAGTGACAGAACACCAGAACTGCAGTGATAGAACACCAGAACTGCAGTGATAGAACACCAGAACTGCAGTGATAGAACACCAGAACCGTAATGATAGCCATTTTACCTAAATTATCTCTGGCATGCCCAGATGGCCACTGAGTAGCACTAGGTCTGATTTCTCATCTTATTAAAAACAGAAACATCACAGATGCACCCTAAACTTTCAAGTTTCAATAAATATTCTCATTTCCATAATATAAAAACCCAAGATGACCAAGAAATCCTAAGCTTCTGATTAGTTAATATGAGTCAAGTAATCAGTACTTCAGTATTATGAATGTCAGAAATATCTTATGGTTCTTTTTAGCATGAGTAAGTACACAGATAGCCACAGCTGTCTATAAGTAAGTTAATTTTTAAAGACTTGATTTTCTTTTGAATGCTTTTTAATCTATGACTATCAGAATTCACATGGGCACAGTAAAGATGCTGGAGATTTGACAGTGCCTTGCTCTTTGTTTCAACCTCTGGGGTGAGCAACTAGCTAGATCCTAATAAGCTGATTGCTTATTGCATCTCATGGCGGTTTTTATTTTCCACATTCTAATATTATGGCTATTACAATAAATAGCCACACCCTAGAGTCTCATTATTTATAAATATTTTCTGCATTTTACTTAAATGTACCTAAAGGTCCCTGTTACAAAGAACAGACTAGAAAATGAATATGAAAAAAGTAAAGAGGACATCAGTGAAGAGCTGAACAAGGGACTGTTGACAGCCGGGTCTACAGGGACAGATTGACAGGCCCACGCTCCCATCATAAGTGGATACCCTCCCCGCAGACTGTGAGATGGTACCAAGAGGCCGAGCAAGGACCCCAAACACTCCTCCCAAAGCAAACTCCTTCGTGGAAGTAGGCTGCGTAGTCCGTATCAGTCGAGCACAAATCAGTTCCCTAGGCCTAGATGGTTAAAGGAAATCATTTAATTGTGTTCATTGTTCTATTTTAAGTGGACATAGGAGGTAAAACCTCTCCTTTCTTTGTAACTTAGTACTGAGCTCAGTTCAGCAGGCTACACCCCTCAAAGTGCTGTAAAACCTCCTCCAACAGTGTTTTCTTACAATTGAACCTCAGGATTTCGTGGGAATTTTTTCTAAAAAAATATTAATCTAGAGTATAAATGAAAAATCCATAAAAATTATTTAAAATGTAAAGTTTCTATTACAAAATAATTCAGAAATTATTTCACACACAAAAATAATAGGACAATAGCAGCATTGGCTGGGTGTTATGAAAAATACTTTCTTAGTTCCTTTTCCTCCTTTGTCATTTATTGTTTTTAAATATTTTTGTTTCTGTTTTATGTGTATGCAAGTGTATGCCTCATGTGTGCAGGTGCCCATAGAGACCAGAGAGGGTATCAGGTATTCTGGAGCTGGGGTTACAGATGTGTGGGTCCTGAACTCTGGTCCTGTGGCCAAACAGCAAATGGTCCTAAGCACTGAGCCATCACTCCAGCCCACGGGTCCTCTTCTCTACAGCCACAGCAGCGCTTGCCTGGGTTCAAGCAAAATATGTTTATTTCCCAAGCAGAGTAATTGGATAAGCCAAATCTATCATCATGATCATTCCAGAAACCTCCTCGATTGGATGAGGGAGTACTTTACACATGCAAATAAGGGCTTCCTGGGAAAGTGGCCAATACTCTACACTGCTCCCTCCTCCCGAGGCAAGTTAGGAATCCTAACACAGTGGCTGTCAGAGAAAAGTGAGACCCCCATCCATCCAAAAGTTAGAAGCACTTTGGGCAAAGTCTGGGAGAAAGAAATTGAATGGTTCTTTACCCTGATCTCAGTGTGTTCTCAAACTGACAAAATAAAACACTTCTGAGACATAAAGTTCCTTTCTTTCCCTGGGGGCTGAGCAAGGCTCTGCCTTAAACTGAAACTTAAGCCTTAATATTATGTTACTCTAGGCTCTCGAATAGACATAAGGGGAACCTTTGTGTTTTTACAGTGGTTACTCATATAAAAATGAAACCCATTCAATACAACTTAAAGTTGGTGATACTGAATGAAAGAACCATCACTCACCCCATGTGATAAAGTCTGACTGTTAGAGGCAGAAATTAGGACCCAAGCAGAACTCTGGCTCCTCCATTTTCACTAAGACTGGTGAATCATAAACTGAAAAAAGAAAAACCAAGTCTTCATCCTAATTTAATAAAGAAAAATAAGATCACCATCTAGCTCTTGTAGCTAAAATAATAATAATTTGAATAATCCCTTTAACCCAGCTGGGTCCCTGGCTTTGTCCACCACCTGTGTGCCCAAGCACAGTAAGCTGAGCTGAGTGATGGAGTTTATACCCCTGTGACTGTAATCCTGCCCTCTCTGCCCTTGATCCTGCTTCCCACGCAGGGTCATTCCCACCAGCCTGACACTGGCTTCACTTCTCTGCACCTTAGCTTTCTCCAGTCCCTTATCAGACGTACAGAAAATGGCATTTCAATAGCCAGACATTCTAGCAGGTAATGGGCATTCTTTCAAGGCATGTTTTAATGAATCCATGCAATGCAGCACTATGTCCCTAATAGTAAGTAGCTCCCCACCCACTACCCCCACCCCAGAGCAGCTACATTTCTTTCCCCAGGCCTCAAAGTCACCACTTTGAGTGGGGTTTGATGCAAATAGAGCAGGCAAGTATTTGAGTGGTCAGTACTCCTGGCATGGTAGTTCTGCGGTACTTGTAGCACAGTAGCTGGGAAGCACTTATGATGAGCTATTTGGGGCTGCTTCTCTGCAGAGCTGGACTATGCAAAAGTATTCATATATTCAATTGTATTTATTTCACAATTTAAAAAGTGAAGAAGTGAGGTGGTGCTGGGAAGTGGCTGGGGCATAAAGTGCTTGTCATGCAAGCGTGAAAGCCTGAACTAGGGTTCCAGCCTTAGAACCTGTGCTGGTCTGAAAGGAAATGAGGGGCATTATTACGGGGTGTGACCTTATTAGAGGAAGTCTGTCACTGTGGGGGTGGGCTTTGAAGTCTCACATATGCTCAAACTGTACCAGCGAGACACTTCATATCCTGCTGCCTGCAGATCAAGATGCAGGACTCTCAGGTCCCTGTCCAGCACCATGTCTCCCTCCACGCCACCATGTTGCACCATGATGATAATGAACTAAATCTCTGAAACTGTAAGCCAGTCCCAATTAAATGTTTTCCTTTATAAGAATTGCTATGCTCATGGTGTCTCTTCACAGCAGTAGAAACCCTAACTAAGACAGAACTCATGTTTTTAAAAAAGCAAGAAAATGCCAGGTGGTGGTGGCACATGCCCTTAATTCCAGCACTCAGGAGGCAGAGCTGGGCAGAGGCCAGCCTGATCCAAGATCCAAGACAGGCTCCAAAGCTGCAGAGAAACCCTGTCTCCAAAAAAAGAAAAAGAAAACAGAAGACATGCACAATGCTGAAGGGATGGAGACCCACAGGTGCCTCAGCTCACTGGTTGGTGAGCCTAGTGAGTTCCAGGTCAATAAGAGATGCTATCTCTAAAGGCAAGGTGGATAGCAGCTAAAGAATGCCAGTTAAATTCTGGCCTACACATGCATCTGTACACACATGGACACATATGTGTATACATACACGTGCACATTTAAGAGAGGGAGAGAGAAAGACAGAAAGGAGAGATAAAGGAAGCAGAGAGGCTCACGAGCACCGTACTTAGGCACTTGGTGCTCCTTTGCTGTATGGCATCTGTAATTTGGCTGTGCATCCTTTATCTCATTATCTGGCCAGAATCTCATGTTCCTGTTACACTCAGGAAGCACAGCCCCTGGCCCCCTGGAATGCAAAAATCAGAAAAGGAAAGATCCATAGTGCTATTCCTGTCAGTTTAATAATAGAGTCTCAGATTTTCTATAAAATGAAAGAGATTCAATTGTGTGGTGGTACCGGGTCACAATGTCCCTGAGAACACTGCTATTTGGAGCCCAAGCATCCTTCTCAGAAGGGTCCTGAAGGTTTAATAACATCAGTCGGATGCAGCGAGACCCTGGGAGGGCACAATCCAGAAGTGCGCATCTGTGGGCTGTCTATTGCAGGGAGCCCGGGGTTGCCTTGTGTGCAATTTTAGATCATCAAAGGTGACATTGGATGCTGTCTTCTAAATTTCAATCACAACCTTAAACACTTTGTGATGTAGCTAGTAGCAGCTCTGTGACTCTTTGGGAACAAAAGGCCACCTTTGCAAGGCTGGGGGAAAAGGCACAACCACAGTAGGTGACCTGAGAGGCTCATGCTGTAAAATCTAAGAAAACAGGCTGACTTAGTCCCAGACACAGGGTCGCTAATTCCCTAGGAACCGCTGCTCTCTGGTACTTGTTATACAGACTTCCTCATGGAATCTGCATATCCTCTTAATGTGGCTCTCAAAGGAATGTAAGCACCAAAGGGAAGGGGAAAATGTATTCTTCAAAGGGCTCCCTCCTCCTGGACCTCACTTAAGAGATGCAGAGTGGGAAAGACAGACAGGTGAGCATCCACTCTTAAGGCTCAGTTTAGCCTTAAGACCGGGTTAAATCAGCCTGTGATGACAGACCTCAGGAAAGGGCTGGCTCTGAGCATCACTGAGGACCTGGAACGGAGATGGCATGAGGGACGAGTAAATTACCCTTAGTCAGTGCAATGACTCAGAGGCAAGGGTTGTCTGATCCCTGAATCAGACATTGGAAGGAGAAAACAGTCTCATGAAAGTCGTCCTCTGGTTCTCTATCTATCTATCTATCTATCTATCTATCTATCTATCTATCTATCTATCTATCTATCTCTATCTCATACACACACAGAGAAAGAGAGAGGTCAATAAATAAATGTAAAAAGGATGAGACTGCTTTAATGCTTAAACTCTGCATGTGGAAAGTCAGATTTCACTATGCAACCTTAAAAAGTTGTCCTTTGATTTTTAAAAGCTCTCTGCCTACACATATTAGCTCTAAAATTGGGGCTTGGAAGTTCCATCCCCTGTGCATCAAGAGTATCAAAACCTCTGCTGCCTTTGACAGACAGTAGCTTTTCCCAGTTTTGCCCCCCAACACCCCAGGTCTGGGGATACAAACTGGTGCAAGCCACCTGCAGACTGAGCTGCTCTGACTGCAGTGCAGAGCAGTTCCTCAGCCTACTCTGCTGTTTGCTTTACTATACCTTTCTCTTAACATGATATCTGTGCACCACTTTGTGTGGTGATCATGAATCACTAATCATTGTCTTAGTAACTTTTCTGTTGCTGTGATAAGACACCATGACCAAGGAAGCTTATAAAAGAAAAAAATTTATTTGGTGCTTACAGTTTCAGAGTGTTCGAGTCCATGACCATCAGGTAGGGAGCATGGCCCAGGCAGACAGGCACAGTGATGTTGCTGTAGCTCAGAGCTCACATCTTGAGACACAGCCACAAGGCAGAGAAAGCTATTTAGAAAAGGCATGGGTTTTTGAAACCTCAATGCCTCCTCCAACAAGCCCACACCTCCTAATCCTTCTCAAACAGTTCTACCAACTAGGAACAAGTATTCAAACATTTGAGCCTATGGGAGTCATTTTCATTTAGACAACCACAATGATGGAAGTTGAGTTGAAACAGAACTTCAGAGGTCTTGAATCAAAGAAATCAACATGGTGTGAGGGTGAGGGGAACTTGGTACCAGGAGCGTGGTGCTCAGGGTTCTCCTTGGCTGTGGACTCATCCCTTCTTCTCTCTCCCCATCATGCCACCCTGTGAGTCTGGCTTACAGGCACCCTCCCATTCTATTTAGGATTCAATGACTTAGCTTTGGTTAGTGTGCACATGACACTATTAGTCACGGAATCAATTCAGTTAATAGAAAAGATGAGAATTTACTCTATCCTTTGCCAAGCTCAGTGAGAACATTTAAACAAGTGCAGAGGGATTTTCCCATGTTCCCTTTTGCTGGCGAGAATTCCTAAGCATCTCTGGGATCCGAGAGACAGCAGTCACTCCATGCTTTATCTTCATCTCACACAGTAGGTTCAGAGGAAGGAGTCTGTTTGCTTCCCTAGAGAGCAGGCAACATTCTCCAAACTTAACTGAGACTTCTGAGGACAGGTGCTTGGTAGTTTTTGAGAATAAAATAGTAACAATATTTTTCTCCTCTCAAATAATTGTACTCTCTGTGCCCCACCAGGCATTTCCTCCCATATATCTTCAGGTTTAAATTAAAATTCACACAGAAAGAAAAGCCTACTGACCTTAAAACATTTAAATTTAATACCTTTCAACATCCACATTAGTTCCCTTTGCAGGATACACAAGGTCAAACACAATGTTCTTTGTTTATATCAGAGTTTTCTATCTGCAAAAATGGTTTATGTTACTTTAGTTTGTCATTTCCTTTGGCATTTTAGATGTCAGAGGAGAATTACATTCCCATTTCATAGATGAAAAGGTCATGATCCAGGACTCAGGTGGAGGCAGAGATTCAAGTTCATCCTAGGCTGCACAAGGAGTTCGTGAACATGAGACCCTGCCCCTTCCCTCTCACCCCTCCACCTCTATTCCCCGACAAAAGGCTTGAACTTCCACATCATCATTCCAAGTTTTAACAAATCCTTCTGTTTGAGATCCACTTCTTCAGCCATTGGGGCCCTGCTGAGAAAAATCACCAGAAATCACAAGCTGACCTTTGAGGTTCCTAAGAGAGAGCCTGAAGTGGTTCAGCTAGATTTGTCATTTCATGTGCTATTCCATCATGGCCAACCCAGAAGCATGGTGGCATGCACACAGTAAATTCTCCTTCGGGGTCATAATGCTATCTATTTGCCATTTACCCATTACTCAAGCAAATGTGAGGCTTCATGGTGCTTCCTGCTTCCTCTGCATACAGTTAAATCCAAGGAGGGTGGGTGTGTTTGGGGACAGACCACAGAAGCATTCATGCCAAAATGAGGGTGTCTACTTAGTTCCCAGAGAGCTTCCTTTCAGGATGAGCATCCAGCAAATTCTCTTGGCTTGTCAATGAAAGCAACATCAACAGTTTTGAATATTAACCAACCCTCTGATAAGTGAGCAACCAACTACTCAACAGTTCTCACAAGTAGAGATGATGTGGGAAGTCAATCTCCATATCTGTTAGCTAGAAAAAGTTCACGTATTGTGGTATGAACAGAAACAGTTGAAACATAAGGCACAGAAAGATTTCCAGATCCTTTTGGTGGCTTCTTAAAATGTCTTGTCAGCTGGTTCCAAGACATTATTTGCCAGCTCTGATCACTAATGAGGCTTCCCAAAATAAAACAGAATTAAGACTTTGAGCTGCTTTCACTCACCCTAAAACCTGCTCACCGTGAAGAAGCCCAAGCCTCACTCCACTGAAATCACAGTTGGCTGCTTCCAACCTGGGACTAAGGACAGTCACTATAAGAGAACACAACGTGCATGTGTCCCAGCCCCAAGAACTTCCCCTGGGTTGTGGAGAAGCCCTTGCAAGTCCCCAGCACTTCCCTGGAAGCCTTGCCCAGACAGCTCGCCAGAGACAGGGAAGGGAAGGAGTGTTTCCTACAGAGGCATGAATCATCCCTCCAGTGCCTTCTCAGCAGCTACATCAGCCTCCTGCTACCTGAAGCTGCCTCTACTTTCGCTATTCATTTTAAAGTAATTGTTAGAAATGCAGAATGCATCCCCACACCCCAACTCCTGCACTCCAACACACACAACCACCCCTTAACAGTGCTAGTCCTGGAGTCAGAGAATTTTTATTCTTCCAACTAGACAGATCTGGCCCTCCACTGCTATCTTGTGAACCTTTGTGAAGTCAATAAGATAAATAAGTGTTTGAGGTTTAGACACTCCCAAGTATTTGAAAGGATAAAAATCAGGTAAGTAATATCAAAGGAAAGTCCCATTTATGGATACCTTATCAAAAGCAGAGGGTGGAGGTACATGCCTGTAAACTCTGGACTTAGGAGTTAGAGAAAAGGAGCAGGAGTTGAAGGTCATCTTTGGCTACCTAGTGAGTTCAAGAACAGATTGGGCCGCATGCTAAAACAGGTACATGCTAAGCAGTTGGGATGTCACAATGGGTCAAATCCAACATGCCTTCATGGAACATGCAATGAGCCAGTCTAGTGCGGAAGGTGACCACTCATCATACAAATACAGAAACTGATACATAATGCCTCTGTTTGCCCTAAGTGCAAAGAAGAGCCCCATGGTTCCATGGAGGCCTATTAGAGGAA
This sequence comes from Ondatra zibethicus, assembly GCA_004026605.1. Classification (NCBI taxonomy): domain Eukaryota; kingdom Metazoa; phylum Chordata; class Mammalia; order Rodentia; family Cricetidae; genus Ondatra; species Ondatra zibethicus. Next base: position 48,402 of record PVIU01013208.1, on the reverse strand, counting down.
AATCCAGGACAGCCAAGGATGCAGACAAGTACCCCTGAGGAGACAACTACTGAACTGAAGGCTAAAGAGGGACAAGGCAAAGACAGTAACATATGCCACAGCCCTGGGACAGGCAGTGAAGGAAGCCATCGTGGCTAATGCACAAGGAGAAAGCAACAGCTTGGGTGATATACAGCCAGGGATGTGACAGAGGCAGACCACACACGGCTTCAGTTAAGAATTTTGGCCATGCAATAAGAAAAATGAGAAGATATTAAACTGGGGTCAGGGGTGGGGAGGCGGTTATGACAAGATGAGATTAGTGTATCAAATTGATTGCCGTAAGGGCAATGAGTAGAACAGACTTGTGGGGGACATGGGGGACCACTTGAAGATCTCGGAAGGGCACAGACGGTCAAAGGCCAGGGACTATACTGGAGGTGGAGCACAGTTGCAAGAGCTATGGTAGAAAAAGTGCAGACTTGGAGTCAGTGATATGACTCAGTCGGCAGAGCGCTTGCTGAGCACCACAAAGCCCCGAGTTCAATCCCTCTCACTATATAAGATCAGATACAGTGATACCTGTCTGCAATCCCAGACCTGGGGAGGTAGAAACAGAAGAAACAGAAGTTCAAAGTCATCCCAGCTACATAGTAAATTTGAGACTATCCTGGACTACGTGAGATCCTGTCACATGAGGGAAAAAAAGAAAAAAAGGAAGGAAGAAAAGAAGGGAAAGAGGGAGGGAGAGAGGGAGGGAGGGAGGGAGGGAGGGAGGGAGGGAGGGAGGGAATAAGGACCGCAGCAGACAGACAGATAACTTCAGTACTTGTCTGAGCTGTGCCCAGAGGAGAGGAAAGGCTGGAAACGCTGGAGATGAACTGGGCTCTGGAAACAGCCTGGCCCTCCATCTCAGGAGCGGAGGACGTGTTTCTTTCCTGCTCCCTAGCAAGAGGGGCTCTGGGGAGGTCTCAAAACTTGCCTTTGCTGCCATTTCTACACCTACCCTCTGCCTGGTCTCTTGTCACTCAGAGAGTACATGCCTTCGTTTCTCACAAATTCAAAAGGAAACAACCCAAACTCCCTATTGTCAGCTGAGGAACCAAGGTGAGAAGGCTACCCAGGATGTTCGATGTTGTTTTTGAAAAAGTGAGAAGTATATTTTCCCCAACTGAGCCCCCATTGGACACCATTGTGAGACACCATTAGGTTGCTTGGTACTGACTTGTGACATGCTACATACTACAGCCCTCTTTTAGGTATTTACAGTGCTCATTAACCTATTAAAGGCTCAAAGGAACCCTGCACACACAAAAAAAAAACCTTACAAATCTAGTTTAGAGTGAACTGTATAGATACAGATACATATACAGTTACAGATTTGCTTATTCTCTAGAATTAAGGTTATTGGGGAGGGTGCCTAAGCGAGTGTGTGGGGACTAGAAGACAACTGTGGGAACCGACTCTCTCCTTCCACCACCAAGTCCCAGGAACCCAGCTCAGGGTCAGACCTGACCAGGCCACATTTACCCATTAAACCACCTGGCTAGTTCTCCCTTCATCCTCCCGTCCCCCTTCCTTCCTTCTTTCACTCCTTTCTTTCTTCCTTTCTTTGGAAGCCAGCTTTTATGTGTGTGCACACATGCACACACGCACACACACACACACACACACACACACACGCACATACGCACACAGCTGCAGTGCCAAGGCTCACACCTCAGGAAGAGTGCCTCAGTCCTGATTATGACTGTTGTAGTTCACTGCACAGCAGACTGCTGGAGTGTGAGAGTCCATGTTCTTGAGTAAGGACCCTTCCTAGGAACAGATAATCCTCTGAAACTGTGCAAGCTCCACATTTACCCTGTGGTTTCTTGGTTCCTTCAGAGCAAAAGCACAATCCCTAGACTCCACCAATGCCCACTACAGTAGAAGAAATGGCATCTTCATGAACACTGTGACCAATAGCTTACCACTTCTACCACCTGCAAGACACATTTTCACCTAGAAAACCCTTACACTTAGTGATTTCTTTTTTTAGGAACCCAGTACTTTTAAAGCATATGAGGGGAAAAGATCTGTGGGCAAAAACCATATAAAGACATTACCAGAACTCTGCCCTAATAACGTCATCTACATAATTTGCTCTCTTCCAAACACTTCAGTTCCTCTGCCCTGAAGTCATAGACTTTATGAAGTCTTCAAGTTTTTCCATCATTTAGTATCATCTATTATCTCACCAGCCCAGGGCCACCCACTGTGTGAGTAGCTGAGAGGTCACTGGTAGAAGTCCTCAGACAAGAGGGGCCAGAGCCTGTGGTCCTTGAACTGGGCATTTGTACGTCCTCAGATTTCTCGAATGCATTTGCTTCTGTGAGGTCCTTAACACTCCATGAGAAGTTAAAATCCAAGCCAAGCTGCCTTAATTCTCAACAGTCACAGTCTGTGCCTTCTCTGCCACTGCTTCTGTCTGGGATGAGACAAGGGTGCTGCCATCCTCACCTTTGTCGATTTTGACAGCATCCATCAACTTTTATTGATGTGTTCCCGCTCCTGGTTGAGCGATGCTTCTTGGACTTGGTTCCCTGGGCTTAGCCTTCTCTCATTCTTTAGTCACAAATGCAGCCTGGCTGACTCAGCTCATGTAGGTTCCTCTGTGGTGCAGGAGGGTCCTTCTGTATTTGGGTTGCTTTCATTGGTTAATAAAGAAAACTGCCTTGGCCTTTTGATAGGGCAGGACTTAGATAGACGGGGATAAGAGAACAGAATGCTGGGAAGGGGACAGAGTCAGAGAGAGCTGCCCACCATGAAGCTCCCAGGTCAGACACGCTGAATCTTTCCTGGTAAGCCACGACTCGTGGTGACACACAGATTATTAGAAATGGGTTAAACAAATATGTGAGAGTTAGCCAATAAGAGGCTAGAGCTAATGGGCCAGGCAGTATTTAAATGAATACAGTTTCCGTGTAATTATTTCGGGTATGTACTCAGAGTAGGGCGGGACAGAACAAGGGGCCCTGCGCCGGGAACCAGGCTCTCTGGTCTCTTCCAGGTGGCAGAGCAGAGGTGGGTGACATGACTTAAGGCCACATCCTTCAAGTATACTGGCGGTGTGTTTTTCATGCGAGCCAATGGTCTCAGTGATGTCCACTCAGTGATGAACCATGATGTCTGAACCCGCGATCACCAAGTGTTTAGTGAGAATATCCCCTTTATAACTCCTTGAGTCTTATTGCTTAAGCAATTGGTGTTGATATCTACTTCTCATTCCAATGACCTTTTCTGACATTTCGGTCTCCTGCAGTCAAATCTCCCACCTCAGATATGGTGCTCTCACTGTAGTCAAGTGTGCCTAAAGTCCGTTAGGGAGTGACGATCCCTGCCTCCTTTCCCTACACACACACGCACACTCACACGCACACACACCATTGTTGGCCCTCTGCTGTGATTTAAGGAAAACAAGCCGAAAGCCTAACAGTCGCTGGGAGCAGAAGCTCTTCTTGCTGCCAGCAGCTTGCAATTGTCAGGCGCCCACAGTTTTTCAGGCTGCTGTGCCAAACACCTTGATTGAAGCAACCCTGCATCATTTCTTATTTCCCCGAGTTCCTTATGAGAGGGATTACCCTGGCCTGTGCCCAAATAGGTAGGAAAATGTCACCCAAACATGGTGTATCTGTAAAGCTTAGATATTGAAGGAAAAAGAATGACTTATTGAATGCCAGGATGAGGCATGCACACCAGCAACTGTGCCGCTCCTGCCTGGCAACAACACTGTCTGGCTCTCCTCTGGGACTGCCTCAAAGAATGTGAGAGGCATCACTGCGAGCTCGGGGCTTTGACAGAGAAGAGCTGAGGCTGCTGAAGTAGCCAGCGGGTCAGCTTCAACGTGGGATTACAAAGCACAGGATGAGGACAAATTACTCGAACGGATCTGCTACGACTCTGTGAAATCAAACCTCAGGCTGGGGAGCAGTCCCAGGCACAGTACATGTCCAGCATGGACGACGCCCTGAGCTGCATCGCTAGCATCAAAAAAGAAAGGAGGAAAAAAGAAGGAGGAGGGAAGGAGAAATGGAGGAAGAAGGGGATGGAGAAGGGGGGAGAAAAAAGAGAGAGGATGGGAGGGAGGCCTCTCTTAATTCTGATAGTTTGCTACTGTCTCACCCCTTCAACAAATAGCCACCCACTTTTGAAGTCTCTACTTACTGATTCTTATTTGTGTGGGGGTGGATGGGTGATGTGTGTTTTGTGTATGAGGGGGTGTGAGACAGAGGTCAATTTCAAGTGTCATTCCTTAGGCGCTATCTATCTTGGTGTTTCTTTTGAGATCGGGTCTCTCACTAGAGCAAGGGATGTGAAGTAGCTCTCATGTGTTTGAGCACATGGGCCCCAGGCTGGTACTGTTTTAAGAGATTGTGGAGCCTTTAAGAGGTGAGGCCTACCTAGTGGAAGCAGGTGGTTAGGGTCAGCCTGAGAGGTTCTAGACCTGCCTGTAGCCCTAGGTGCCCCCTCTGCTTCTTACCCACTGCAATAATGTGAACAACCACAAACTGCTACACCAAGGCAGAAGTCCAAGTCACAGTGCATCCCTGCCATGACACTGTGAGCCACAATAATGTGTCTCCCCTAAGCTGTTTTTTCTCAGCTACAACAATAAGACAAGCAAACAGAGAGAGAAACCAGAGAAACCAGAGAGGCCAGTGTCCTTCTGAGGACACCAGAGTTCCCTTGCAGAGAAGTTCATAAAGTGAGGAGTCCAGACTTTCTGCCAGCAACTAAGTCAGCTGCCACTTAGAAGCTGTGCCTCTCGCAGGCGGATGCTTCAGCCTAGTCAGTTCTAGAGAAAACAGAACACAGGCCCATTTCCTGGCTGCAACCCCTGATGAGACCCAGAGCCAGAATCACTTGGGCCCCTGACCACAAAAGCTGTGCTATAATGAATGCTGACTTTTGACTTGTGCTGCTAAGTTTGGGAACATTCTGTTCTGCAGTGGTAGATAATTAGTCTGCCAGGGAAATACTAACTACACAGAAAAGCTTTGCTCTTGCTGAATCGCTCCCGAAACCTGGAGGTAGCCATTGCCCTCCACGAAGACAAGATATTTTGTCTTCTTGGGGTTTGACCATGTCAAAGATTTGTCACTTGAAGGACAGTAGCAACACCAATCTACATGCCAGGCTTCCACAGAGTCAGGACAAATGCAATGCAAGCAAATGATCTGGTTGAACAATGAGGTAAGGGTGGCAGCAGGTTAGCTCTTCCTTCTAATAACCAATGTTGGGAATAAATTTCTTCAGTGAGTTGATCAAATAATGCCCCAGCAACCTGGAAGCAAACAAGCTACTCCTGAGGATTAGCCACACAAGAGCCTTGGTAGGCACATGTGATTAGTCATACCAAAAATTCCATCAATGTCAATCATCTAAGCCTATTAGCATTCAGTTTAACCCCTACAGTCTCTGGAAACAAGGCAATAACAGACTGAAAAGCAGCCAAGTTCCTCAGTGTCTGATCTTGTGGGGGTTTAAAGGTGTATTTACAGATGCTCACCCCAGAGCCGGCAGAAGCCTGTTGATTTATTTGACCGAGAAGGTTTATTTAGTTAATTAACTCACTGGGATCAATCTAATTCCCAAAGCTTCAGCAGGCTGCCTAGAGGCACTGATGCAGCAGCCACACAGATAACAGCAATGGAGGTCTAGCCACGTTCAATGTGCTGTCTGAACTTCAAAGTCACCCAAAGACTTGGCTTCAGCCCCAAAAGTAAATTTCCTGAACACAGATCAAGGAACTTTCCCCAAAGGCTAAACTTCAAGCAGAAAAGTCAAATCTCCACCCTCAAGAGATTTCCAGAAGTCAGTGACAAGTATTCCCCAAGAACCCAGGAAGCCAGAAAGCTAGGAAGAAGGGAGCTGCATGGGACCTGGAGGGACAGTGTCCTTCCTGCAAGGAGCCCTGGCATACACGGTGACACAGTGACTTGGCCAAACTGTTCCTTCAGAATGTAGTAGTTTTAATCAAAAAAACAAATAAATCAGGGTACTGAAGATGTAGCCTGGGTTACAGATACATGCCCAGCATGTGTACCGTAACAGTGTGATGGTATACATCTGTAATCCCAGTACATGAGGATCAGAAGTTCAAGGTCAGCCTCAGCTTACATAGGGAATTGAAGGCCACTCTGTCCTAGAGACCCTGTCTCAATAAAAATAAAAAGCAAGCTATTAAATTTAGGGCTATATCTATGTTTTCTCTAACATCTCTTTAGGGGCATGGCTGCGCCTGGTAGAAAAATCCAGGACACAGTATAAGCTGGAGTCCTCAAAAAGCATCTTCAGCTGGCAAGACTCCAAGGGCATCTTCAGCTGGCTGGTTAACTTCAAGCCAATTGGTTCATCTGACCCTCATAGCACTGGTTTTTAGAGAGTGTGTGCCCCCAAAGCCCAAAGGTGCAAACAGTAACAAACTCTCTGAAACCAGGGACATGCTTCCTTGAATCTGGCAAGCAGAGGTTGGGCCAACAGCACGGTGCCAGCACTGTACTGTTCATAAGCACAGAAGTGCCATTTCTGATAAAGCTCAGCTCTCAGGCACTGGGTGCCCCATCTTTGTGACTTCACTAGGCTGGCATAGGCTGAGAACCTATTACAGGAGATTTGCATGCCTATAAGAAGGAAGATATGGTAGTTCCTAAGTCCCCAAGAGTGGGCTGGTTTTGAAGTTAGGTGGATGTACTTCCACTGACTCAACCAAGATTCTTCTAGGCATAGAAATACAGAAATTTACCTGTGGGCAAAGCTAAAGCTAGAATTTTAATCACATTTATAGACTGACCATTTGTCCCTACAACTCAGTTTTTAGTTGATTTATTTATTAACCAGCCTTGACTATTGAAATACTTCTTGACTGTACTTGGATTTAAAATTGGACAGGGATCAGTAAGAGTGAATCAGCCAGGTGTCTCTTCCAAAGGGAAGAACTGCTGTCCTATGAAGAGCCACCAACTCTGGGAATAGGTGAGCGTTGATAGCAAAGTGAAGACAGCTCAGAAATATAGTTAGGAAGTACTTATGCATAATTCACCATCATGGAGGCATGACGTCAACTTTTTAAATAGTGTACATGGATGGAAACAGGAGGGATAATGGAGGGGAAGGTCCCTCTAGGTATGTGGGGGATGGAGAGGAGAGTCCTCAAGAGTACCAAAGGATACAGAAAAGTGGGGAGGAGTGAAGACCAGCAGAGAGAAATGATATTGTTCATGATGCCAAAGGTAACACTGAGTCAGACTCAGCAGCCTGGAGGCACATGGTGATCTATATGCCACCTTCAAGGACCCCTGTTTTCCTTCCACTGGTTGAATGGATGACATCATTTGACAAGTCATCTTCAATCATGTGAGAAGTCTCAGGGAAAGGGAGAGACAGCAGCAGGACTAAGCAAGAGACTCAAAGGCAGCGCTCCTTGGGATGCCAGCCCAGTTCTACCGCCACCTCATCAGATGACTTTATTATTCTCACTGTTATTTGGGATATTTTATTAAGGACCAAAACAATACATAACAAGGTCTGGAGGTCACTGAGGACCATTCCTTGGAGCTTAGTATCTAAGTTAAAAGTAAGCATTCTTTCATGTGTGATTAAGTAGAAAGATATGAAAGCTATAAAATCCAAGAAAATGGGATGGAAAGTTTTGTTCAATCAGTCTCTGCTTTAAAAATCTTTTAGGGTCTGTGAGTTATCTTAAGAGGGCAAGGATATTTGCCATCAAGTCTGACTACCTGATTTCAGTCCCTGAGATTCTACATAGTGGAAGGAGAGAACTGACTCCCATAAATTGGTCTCTGAACTCCACACGTGTGGTGGCATGTGTGTGCCCATACACATAAAGAAATAAACACACTAGACAGACAGGCAGACAGACAGATGTAGATATATCTATTATATCTATTATATATATATATATGTTAAAAACTTTACTTTTTGTTAGGGTGAAATTTATATACCACCGTAAAATTTCCCATTGTAGAATGAATAACCCAGTGGGATTTAGCATAATCACAATTTTGTAAAACCATCTCTTCTACTTCCAAAAGATCTCCAATATTGTGGAGCAAACCCCATGCCTGCTGGGTAGTTGCTCCTCTCCCCATACCTCCCATCCTTACCACACCTTCATTCTGTCCCAGTAGATTTTTCTATCTCAGATATTGGTCATGGATGAATCATAAAATACATTTATCTTGGTGAGCCAGGTGGTGGTGGCACATTCTTTTAATCCCAGCACTCTAAAGGCAGAGGCAGGCAGATCTCTGTGAGTTTGAGGCCAGCCTGGTCTATAAGAGCTAGTTACAGGACAGGCACCAAAGCTACATAAAAACCCTGTCTCGACAAACCAAAAATAAATGAATAAATATGTCTTTTTGTGTCTAGCTTTTCTCATGTAACATAATGATTTTGCTGTTCATCTATATTAGGACATATATCAGTTCTTTATTTCTTTCTATGGCTGAGTGATATTCCTTTGTGCACGAATTCTGGAATTTGTTTGTTCATTCCTCTGTCAATAGACATTTATGTTTCTACCTTTGGGTCATTGTATTATCTTTTCCTCCAACACACAAACATACTCCAGACTTACCATGCTTTATCATGTGTCTTTCCTGTTGAAATAAAGATATTATTGGTAGTTTATTTGAGTGGGGTTCTATGAGTGATGAAAACAGAGGAGAAGAATAAGAAAAAAGTTGGGCTAAGAACAAAGACTGACATGAAGAAGAAATGAGCAGTCCCATTGTGGAGGGATAGGAAGTGTGGGGACATATGGAGGTGGGGATGGGAAAGTCATTGTCATTCTGACCTGAGGGCTCAGCAGAAGTTTTATAGGGAGACTGAGGACGTTGGTTGAAAGTCACCTAATAGTCCTTCTTATGCTGCATTAGCTGACACTGGGGGTTAGCCGTCCCCTCCTGGGTTTCTCTAGTGAAGATATTTCAGTAACGATTATCCTAAGATTGCCTTGAATCCTAAGTTCCTTTCATATAATCACTTAAATTTTTATTCAACTTTAAGTGTCAAATAATAATTATACAAAAAATAAAATAAAAAATAATAATTATTATACATATTTGTGTGGTATAATGTACTATTATGATACATGTATATACTCAAAGAATTAATATACCCTAACCATCACCTCAGATATTTCTCATTTTTGAGATGAGAATATACAATACATATACACATACACACACACACACACACAAACATTCATCAAGAGTTAGTGACCTACCTCTGTCACCAAAAGAATGTTAAAATTCATCTTTAAAGAAAAAGGGAAGCCTAGCGTAGTAGCTCATGATTTAAAATCCCAGCACTTGGAAGGCAGAGGCAGGTGAATCTCTGTGAGTTTGAGGCCAGCCTGGTCTACAGAGCAAGTTCCAGCCAGAGCTATATAGTGAGACCCTGTCTCTGAAAGAAGGAAGGAAGGGAGTGAAGGACGAAGGAAAGAAAGAAGGAAAGAAAGGGAAGGGAAGGGGAAAGGGGGGAAAGGATTTTTGAAAAACTAATCTGTCTGAATACTGAGATGGCTCAGTGGTAAAAACCTTTCCTGCTGATTGATCAGCCTGACTCCATCTTAAGGGTGGAAGTCATTTTGTTAAAAATTCAGAACAAGTTCATTTCTGTTTACTACAAAATTCAAGTTTGACCGTGCTTTAACCTGTTTCTGGAATTTGATAGCCTCCCTACCCTGTGGAGTTTGACTTACAACTTGGACATAGCCTGAGAAGATAAGATGTTCTGCCAAATAATTTTAAAATTTTCAGACAAGTTCCTATATAACCAAAATTCCTCTGGAAACCCCCCAATCCTTGAAAAACGCCGAGGCTTGGAGTTTGGGGGTGATATAAACCCCTACCCTCTCCTGTGTTCGATGCTATTTTCAAACCCCACTTTAGGGAGCTAGCCTTGTCTGACAGAAAATAAACCTTACCTAATATGACCAAAGAATTTGGGTAATGGTTTTTCCTCTTGTTTGGTGGGATTAACAGCTGCCTGATGATCTAAATAGTCATAGTACAAAGAGCTGACGCCCACAAGTTGACCTCTGACCTCCACAGTGTTGTGGCACAAGCACCCATACACCCACTCACATAAAACAAGGTTTTAAAGTTAAGCCCTGGCTAACCATAGTTGGTTACACTTGTAGCCTCAGCCCTTGGAAGAGGGAAGAAGGAGAGTTTGGAGTTTGAGGTTAGCCTGGGTCACATAGTAAATGCAAGGCCAGGCTGGACTACGTAAAACTCTGTCTCAAAAAAGAAAAGGAAAGAAACAAACAAAAGCTAACCCCAAACCCAGGTCATGAAAATGTCTGTGGTCTCTGTGAATGTGTTCTGCTTTCTTGTTAATTAGTATTGAAAGAGAAGAGAAAAATCAGAAAAAGAAGGAAAGGCCTGCTTCTCTTTCTACTGACATGGACTATCGAACCTGATCTTGGTCTCCAAATTTCAAAATACTGCTCTAGTGACCAGGATCAGGAAGATTACACGTGGGGAGAGTAGGAAAGGCTGGAATACAGAAGACAGCCCGCTCTCACACTGACGCGCTGACACCTCAGCTCGTGAGCAGCGAGGGAGTGAGCTGAGACCAACGCTGGTCACAGTAGAATCTGAAGCTGGTGAAGCCAGAGTCTAAACAGGTGCATCCATTGGATGGTGTGAAAGCCAAGATACAAGTTACAAATCAAAACAGATGTAAGAGTCAGGTATGAAACACCATATAATGCCCTCTTCCAGGCTAGGTAATATTTTACATTTCTAATGCCACATTGGAGGATGGGTACACAATTTTATGTAACTGAAAAATTACCTCTGGTCCACATCCAGATAAGAACCCCAAATTCCCCTCTGTGGTTAGAAAAAAAAAGACAGTGTTAGTTCTTGCTGCTTTTGTTGGGAATACTGTATCTGCCCAGCATGGTACCAACATCCGAAGGGTTAATTTTGTGTGATCCAGGAAGCCAATGATAGAGATAGCAGGGCATATTGTTTCATGACTGAGCATGAGGCAAGAGCTGTTCTCTCCCTCTCTTCCATTATCTCTCTGTGTGTGCGGAGAGGTGCGTGTGCCACTGTGCACATGTGGCGGTCACAGGACAACCTGGACGCTTGTCCTTGCCTTTGCACTTGTGTCAGGGTCTCTTGTTTTTGCCACTGATTTGCCAGACTAGCTAGCCTAGGAGTGGCCAGGGATTTCCATCTTTTCTCCCATCCTGGCATGATGCACATGCTACCCTAGCTCCATGGGTTATGGAGATCTGAATTCAGGTCCCCGTTCTTATAAGGCCATCTCCCCCTTCAAGCTGATTTGCCCTCAGAGCCATCTCCCCCTTCAAGCTGCTGTTTCTTAAGTTCAAGACCAGCCATTCAATTCCAAAGGGACAATTTTAAAATGTCATTAATAAGTCACAAAGGCCATCAAGTGGCATATGGACAGTGAGCTCTGGAATGGGAGTTCTCCAAGTGTGAAGCCCGAGCCAGCTGTAACCACAGGGATGGTGTTCTTGGTCTGTCAGTTTGCAGACAACTGTGAGGGCATTCAGATCATCATAGCAGAATACAGTGCCCTGGGGGCTTCAACAACAGAAAGTTAGTTTCTCAAAAATCTGGATTTTGAAGTGCAAGACCACAGTGCCTTTGGTGGTCATGCCTTCTGGTGAGGCTTCTCTTTCTGACTTACAGAAGTTAAGCTGGCCACAGTTAGGCTGCATTCTCACCACACACAACCTTCCTCTGTGCCCTCTGGATTGTGTGTTCCCATCCACATCATCTGATTTGATCTTAATTAGCTCCCTATAGCTCCGCCCCCAAACAGCACATTGGAGGTTAGTGCTTCAATATGAATTTACATAATTTATCCCCTAGCACCTATTAAACAGAAGCACTAAGGGATGGTTCCAGCTAAAACTGAGCTTTAGCAGGTCCTGTGGGTCATTCTGATAAATACTTATATTTGAGAATCACTAACCAGAAAATGAAAACTTGCTCTTCCGATACCTACGTTCCTACAGATTTGTGTATTTGTTCATCTGAGGAGTCTGTGAACTTTAAAGGCGGGCGCATAAAATGTGCCAAGATGATCAGCTGTGTTGGCCTCTCTGTTAGCAAGGTTGAGTGTTCATTAAGGACCTTTTGGAAGGACCAAAGCAATCCACACACAGTGAAAAGGAACTGAGCCAAATCCTTTAATGGGGCTCCAAAGGGCTTTCCTACCAGGACAGCTGCCATTAGAGGGATATCCTGCATTATCTGCATATTCCTGCATTATCTATCTGCATATTCCTGCATTATCTGCATATTCCTGCATTCTCTGCATAGAAACATGGCCATTTGGTCCCTGACCCAGCACCTATGGGAGACAGAAGTTTGAAGAGAAAAATCTAAAATCAGAGAAAGGGATCCTTTGCTCCAAAAGGGAATGGTTTCTCTGGAAGCATTTAACCTGTAAGACATTGATTTCCATCCACAGCAGCAGAAGCAAAAATACAGCCCCTTCATTCTAGAAAAAATACAAGACAAGCAAAGCAAAGGACAAACTTAAGAAGGCAACCGAGAAATATGTCCTCAAAAGTGAACATGACCGCGCCTCTTCATGGATGGCCAGAGCCAGTGTGAAGCCTTTAGGGAGACACAGGCTGGGGCTGATCCTGAAAGAGAAACAGACAACACCACACAAGATGGAAGAGCCATCCAAAACAGGGATTCCAGTCAGCCCAACCCACTGGAGGAGGAGGAGGCTGAGACACAAAACAACATAGATTTTTGAAAAATGTTTCTTCAACTGAACAATAAAGAGACAAGAGGTTTTTAAGTTGTCAAATGTAATTTTTCCTTCTGTCTATATGGTCATAGTTTTTTTTTTAAAAAAAAAGAAAAGAAAAAGAAAACTATAGCTTTCACCCTGAATCCAAGTTTTGTTTTTATTTTTGTTTTTAGAGAAGAAAGAGACTATTACAGAAAACCACAGCTAGTTAAAATGCGGTGGACATGGAGGAGGCTGAAACCCAACTGATACATTTAGAAAACAAATGCTACACCCGATGACCAGGGCGATGGCCAGGGCGATGGCCAGGGTGCATCATGGAGAGAGGGGCAGGAGATTTTAAGAGCCAAAGAACTAGGAAGTCTGCTGTGAGATTGTGTCTTCTAGACACAAGAAATCTCAACAACATGACTGCTTAAACAAGACCCGAACAATGACAACACCAATTGACATGCCTATGTGCCTGGGGGAATCTCTAGGGACCTCAACCCAAGGTGAAGACTAAAAACACTTACCATCCTGATCAAAATGCTTCTCTCATCCAAGTGTGTGTGAGGCTAAACATATCAGGATTTCCTAGTAGCCTTTTGGCTTCCAGCTTAACTTCACTTAAAGAACTTCACTTAAAGAATATGACTTCATATTCTGATATTTCTAGAGCTTGCTTTATGAAAAACTGCATGGTAGTTTTAATAAATGCTCAATATACATTTTAAAAGAATGTGCACTCTGCTGTTGGAAGTGGCTTCCGCCATGTCAATCACAATAAGCATATTAATAGCATTCTTCAAACTTCTGCAATTACTGACTGCAACATTTTTAAAAAACTTACTAGTGTGTTTTTCTCTTTTTCATATTTTTGCTTATTTTGATAATATATTTTAATTACATTTCTCCCTTTGCTTTCCTTCCTCCAAGCCTTCCATATGCCCTTCCCTACCCCCTCAAATTCTTTTCATTAATTGTTCTTGCAAGCATATATTTGTATATACATGTTTTCCCCAAATATAATCTGTTGAGTCCATATAATGTTACTTGTATGTATACTTTCATGGCTGTTTAGCACTGAACAAGCAATTGGTGTGTTTTTCCATGGGGAAAACCACTTCTCCTTCTCCCAGCTTTCCTCAGTTGCCTAAAGTTCTTTGTATAGGATTGAGGCCTCACGGGATTTTTCTTGTGCAGTTTGGCAGGCTATAATCCATAGAATCACAGAAGTCTAGTCGGGCAGTAGTGGCACATGTCTTTAATCCCAGCACTGGGGAGACAGAGACAGGTGGATCTCTGTGAGCTCGAGGCCAGCCTGGTCTACAAGAGCTAGTTCCAGGACAGGCTCCAAAGCTATAGAGAAACCCTGTCTCAAAAAAATCAAAAGAGAAGAAGAAGAAGAAGAAGAAGAAGAAGAAGAAGAAGAAGAAGAAGAAGAAGAAGAAGAGGAAGAGGAAGAGGAAGAGGAAGAGGAAGAGGAAGAGGAAGAGGAAGAGGAAGAGGAAGAGGAAGAGGCATAGCAGTTACAGAGTAAGGGACTAGAGGGGAGAGAAGGATCTCCCTAGGAAAGGGAAATAGAATAGATACAGATGGGAGGACAGGATTGGGAGGATCAAATAAGAAAGAGGAGGTAAGAGCCAGGTAAAGGAAGTAATGCAAGGAAGGACAACTAAAACTAAGGACCATTTGAGGGGTACAGTAGGTTACACATATGAAGGAAACCTAAATAGAAACACCAAATACTGGGGAGACAAATCCCCAACTAATCATCTCTTGCCACCAAATCCTCCAGTGCTAGGATTGAGTTACATCTAATTGAAATGTTGGCCCAAAGGGTCCTATGGGAATCCCCAAACAGCCCAGGCTATTGCCAAGATTATTGTTTGCTCTCTGGAAACTTATCATAAGCCCCATTGCTGAAGTAACACCTACATAATTCATTGAATACAGAGAAGTTAAGTTGGTATCTACCTAGAGCCTTCACCCCTACTGACTAGTGTTCACAGTACTGGCAGATAGATACACTATGTGCTAGTAGAGGAAAAAGGTGAACACCATCCCAGTTAGTTACAAATGCTTCAATCTGCAGTGGTGACCTGCCTGCAAGAAAAGCAGCAGTGTGCATAGCTTCTGGGAGCTACCAACCAATCTCTGATTTAAGGCACACTCAATGAGATAGAACCCATGACAGACAGCGCTCAGGTCCAGGGACCTAGGAGAAAACCAAATACTGCTGTTCTGAAAAACGAATATGGCAACAATATTCTGCTATGCTCAGCCATCATCAGAGACGCTTCCTCCTGCAGTAGATGGGAACAAACACAGAGGCCTGCGACCGGGCAATGTGAAGAGGATGAAACATTCCATCTCATAATGCTTGGTCTGGCTTTTTCTTTACAGGTCTTTTGCTTATGTATTATGATTTCTGATTTTGTTTTTAATGGGATTTTTGTGTGGTCCTCTCTATATCTTTATGTGTTTCTTGTCCTTTTTCTTTGCTTGTTTCTTCTATTTAGATGTCTATCTGTTTTTAATACATGGATTTGGGTAGGTTTGGAGGTGGGTATCATCTGGGAGAAGTTGCAGAAGGGGAAACCATGATTAGAATATATTATATGAAGAAAACTATCTTTCTTCTCCACCAAGTTGGAAAATATTTCTGTTTCCCCTGCCCCCAACAAGGCTTCATACATCCCAGGCTACCCTCTAATTCTCTATGGAGCCCAGGCTGACTTTGAACTCCTGATCCTCATTTCATCTCTCAAAGTGCTAGGATTACAAAGTATCCTAGCATACCACCATTCCTGGTTGTATCTGTTTTGTTTTGTTTTTCATATTGAAGAATATATGTCACGTTAATATTAGTATCATGATATAAAACATTACAGCTTTTAAATGTTCGATGGTCTTTAAAAACTCCAAATGCTTTAAGAGTCCAGTCTCTTTTAGCATCCAAAGTTGGGGCTGGAGAGATGGCTCAGGTCTGAGTTCAGTCCCCAACACCTACAAAGTGACTCACAACCATTTGGAACTCTAGCTCCATGGGATCTGACACCCTCTACTAGTCTCTATATTCACTCAAAACACCCATTAAAATAAAATATGAAATAAATAAATTCCAAATAAGCAAATAAAACATCAAAAATCCATTTCAGAGCTCAAACCTCTCTAAAAAACATAGTCTCTAAAATATCTATCCAAAGCCTACTTAGAACACTGTCTCTTTAGAAGTTCAAAATCCCTTTACTGTGGGGGTTCCTGTAAAATGAAAAATAAATCACATCCATTCTATTCCAAGAGGAAAGAACTAGGGCACAGCTATAATCAGACCAAGCAAAACTGAGGTTCAACAGTATTAAAAGTTCAGTATTTGACATCTGGGACCCTCTCATGTTCCTCTGAGCTCCAAAATGCCTGGGTTCGCCGTGTGGCTCTGCCCTCTGAGCACACCCAGCTTGTCTCCTAGGCTCGGGGCACTGTTCTTTGTTTTCCTCTTCAATTCGACCTTATTGTTTTTTGTTTTGTTGTTGTTTTTGTTTTTGTTTTTTTGAGACAGGGTTTCTCTGTAGCCTTGGAGCCTGTCCTGGAACTAGCTCTTGTCAACCAGGTTGGCCTCAAATGCACAAGAGACCCTCCTGCCTCTGCTTCCCGAGTGCTGGGATTAAAGGCGTGTGCCACCACCACCCGGAAACCCTATTATTGAAGACACCTCACACCTGAGTAATAAGACCTGGAGAAATGAGCTGGTATCTACCTGGAAGCTCCATTCCTACCAACTAGCTTTCACAATGCAAGACTATGCTATGTATGAGTGCTATTGGGTGGAGGGCAGACATGTGGTTGAGAGAGAAAAGTGATAGGGGGATAGAAAGGGAATTAGTTGGCAAAGGAGGGTATGATTACAATGCATTAATGCATGCATGAAATTTTTAAACAATAAAAATAACTATAATTCATTAATTTTAAAAATGCTACCATCATTCACTAAGCTGCTTTTAGATGATCTGAATCCATTATCTCAAACAAACAAAACACAGCCTGGGTGCCTTCTGATTCACAACATTTATTCCCCCCATGGGAAAGGAGGCTAAAGTCCCAATCAGACTGTTGGTAGTCAGTGTCTGGTGAGACCCAACTCCCGATTCCTAGACAACAGCTTATGTCATCACATGGAGAAGGCTGAGGGAGCTCTCTGTGGTCCGTAAAGACACTAATTCCACTCATGAGCTGATCACCTCCCAAAGACTTTTTGGGGGACATAAATATTCCATCCATGGTAGTGACCCACTAGTTGGTTGTGGTCTTCAATCTAAAAATAAAACACACAGACATATGCAGATACACACACACACACACACACACACACACACACATCCACCCCTATGTATGTATGATCTAGTTTTTAGAGCCTTCGGAGTGAAACAGAATTTGTGCACTGGTCCACAACTCTGGATTCTAGTCACCATTTATAACATTGTTCCCCTGGGAAAATGTACTCCATTTCAAACAACTGGATTAGAGTCCAATTTGAAGAGCTCAAAAACATCTGTAAACTTGAGCCTGACTGTTCTAAATCAGGAACATTTTTATCTTAAGAGTTCATTTACATCAACAGAAAAGCTGAGCCAGCCTTCATAAAAGCATTCCAACAAACCCCACTGCCCAGAAATAGCACTTTCAGGGAAGCAGTCATCCCTAACATCTGCGGGGCTTCTTTTCCCCTTGCACAAAAGTTTCATTTCTGAAGATAGCATGGAGGTACCTGACTTCCCCTAACTCATGGATTGAAAATTGCTTGACTATATTTGCCATAAAATATAAGTACAGTGGCCTGATGTGTTTTCTCAAATGCACTTGCCTTCACTCCCTCCACCCCAAGGTTCCATCCGCATGGAGGCAGGGCCTTTACCAGCCCACATGGACATGTTGGCTTGAAGGATTCAGTTTGGAGTCCTTCCCATGCACCAGGGCCTTATCACAGATTCCTTCAGAAACTTCCAGAATATCTTTTAGAATAATGGAAGCTGGTCTTATTTTCTGACCTGTGTAATCTACCTTCTGATAGTTTGAATGGCAGGCTCACCCAAAGTGTTCTAAAAGTGCCAAGAGTTATCCTGAGGTTTCCTTTAGAGACACACATTAACTATTTTATGCAGTTATCTTAGAAAATATTGGGGTTAGGAAGTACTTGGGTTTCTCTTACTTTGTCATTTTAAAAATTAATTTCATTATTTCTTTTTCTGTTTTCTCTTTGAGGTTGCCACAGTGAAAGGCATAGACTCACTACCTGCCCATGTGCTGATGTATATTGCAGAAGGCTGGAAGGAAGAGCCAGGGTCCTCCTCAAGCAAGTCTTACGCCATTAGTTTGCATCTTTTGTCCTGAGACATGGTGAATATTAATCTAAGTCCAATAGTGTGCAGAATATGAGTGGGATGCAGAATAGCCCTCTCTTTCCAGTGTTAGACTTCCATCCTTTTGAAGCATGACGCTGGGAACATTTTATAACCTGTCTAAATAAACCTAACCTAACCTAAGTGTGTGTGTGTGTATGTGTGTGTGTGTGTGTGTGTGTGTGTGTGTGTGTGTGTAATATAGAAGTCAATGTATTGTTGGGATAATCTTTTTGTGTCTCTGTTCTACTTCAGCTGCCTAAGGTACTTTCTAGCTGGTTTAATAAAAACACTGAAAGGTCAACAGCTAAGCAGAGGAGGATATGTGGGACTTCCAAGCAGAGATAGGAACTCTGGGAAAGGATCTGATGTGGGAGATTCAGCAGCCATATGAGGGGGAAGTTGGATGTATGGTACTGGGAAAAGTAACAAGCTATGTGGCAGGATAGAGATTAATATAAATGGGTTAATTTAAGTTTTAAGAGCTAGTTGGGAACAAGCCTAAACTAAGGTCAAGCTTTCATAATTAAAAAAAAAAAGTTTCCATGTCATTATTTGAGAGTTAGCAATACAAGGAAAGGCCTGTTATAATAATCACTTATGACGGATTCACAAACAAAGGGATCAGGAACACTTTTAATAGTTATGTAAGAGGCATTTATTGTAGTTTTACTGAATGTCAAAAGCAAAGGGCTCTTTTTGCTTTCTTCTAGATTCTTTCTTTGAAAACAAATTAAAAAATATATTTCTTGGGCCATGGGTACACCCCTTTAATCTCAGTCCACAGAAGGCAAGTGGACCTCTGTGAGTTCAAGATCAACCTGGTTTACATAGAAAGTTTAGGTCAACTGAGGCTATATAGAAGACCCTGTCAGAAGAAAGAAGAAAGGAAGGGAGGGAGAGAAAGAGGAAGGAAGGAAATCGATATATTTGATAGACCTTCCAGTTCAAGATAGAGAATAAGGGCCCCTAGTTCACCTGGCTCTGTCCTGCCACATCTCTCTAGGCTCTGGGAAATGCAAGAGTCAATCATCAACAAATAGCATACCAAGGGAAGAGTTGGTTAACAATAGTCTACTTTGACTAAGATAAATATTGTAACTTTGAACCTACAATTGTGGGATATTTTTATCACACTCTGACACTCCTAAGACTGACTATAAAATTAAACCTTGAATCAGAGGGCAGAGTCAACATTTAGCTGGCCAGAATTAGCTGCAGAGTTTTTGGCAGATAGAGGGATACAGGAAGGCATAGGAAAGGACTTAGAAAAATTCATGGGCCTTTTCCATCTGGAAGTGTGGAGAAGGAAGGTCAGCTGATCGGTCCTCTATTGTTGTTTGACTCTATCAGGCTTTTACCACATCTGACTCATGAGTTTTATTTAATAATAGAACAATGTAAGTAATTGCTTCATCTGGTGCTTCATCCAGTGTACAACACATGGTGAAACCTACTAATGAAACCAAGAAAACTATTCACACAGAGAGAGAAGAGACTTAGAGCAGAACCTACCACACCATTGCATTATGAAACTGAAGAAGATTGGCCTAAGGTAATTAGAAAATCAACCTTAATTTATTCAGTTTCCATACAAGAATGACCACCAGATGATAAGCACCTTAAGGCTATTCAGAAGTTAACTGTAATCCTATAGATCCCAGTTATATTTGTTATATTTGAAGAGATTTAAGGAAGAAGTAATTTCTTATGGTATACATTCATCCTTTGTGAAGCATATGTTAAATTCATGAGCAACTTGGAACAGAATTTTTCTACAAGACTGGTTTGCAAAGTCAATTTAGAGTTGTTGATCACATTTTGGCTCTAAGCCATATAGCAGCTTTGACTGCTTGGGACAAGATTAGTCAAGAAAAAGAACTGAGTCATTTACTAAAATTATACAAGATGTAAAAGAAGCCTCCACTATTATTTTTTTTACAAAGACTGACTTAAACTGTAAATAGAATGATACCAGATCCAGTAGCTAGACAAATATTAATTGAATATTTGGCTTTTGAAAATGGTAATCCAGAATGCAAAAGGGTGATTAGGCCTTCAAAGGTAAGATCAGCACCCATAGATGAATGGATCTGAAATACAGCTGATATTGGATCTCACACTCATGATGATACTTGGATAGGAGAAGTGATTTCTAAAAATTTTAAGAAAAAACAAAAGGTCAGATGTTTAACTATGGTAAACAAAGTCATCTGAAAAGGAATTGTAGGCAAGGCATTTCTAGAAACAATGTTTTTTTTCTAGAGATAATCAAAATAGAAGACCTCAGCCTTCTGGGATATGCAGAAGGTGTGGCAAAGGCTGGCACTGAACTAACAAATGCAGATCAACAAGGGATAGGTAAGGTAACCCTTTGCCATTGGGCAATGCCTTAGGGGGCCTCTTACAGGCTCCAGTGTCACATTCCCTGTCACACTGGGGAAACACCTCTACAGAGCAATTAAAAGACTTAGTGCCTTTTGTGAAAAGCCATACTGCTCTGGATGGCAGAACAGCCTTAATAGATAAAACAAAATTTTCAGGAAAGACCATAAAACCAGTATTTTGGCAAATTTCTATAAAGGATCAAAGACCAAAACTAAACATACAAACAAATGGCCTTGTAATTAAAGGTTATTAGACACAAGTGAAAATGTATCTATAATTTCACCAAAATCTTGGCATCAAGATTGACCTTTTCAGAAGGTAAATATTTAGCTTCTAGGGATTGTAAGTGTATCTCAGATAAAACAAAGTCCAAGGTGGGGTGAATGTATAGGGCCAGAAGTACAATAGGGGAAAGTAAAGCTGTATGTGGCTTACATAACAGTAAATTAATGAGGACTTGATTTGTTACAGCAATCGATAAAACAGATTAACATTCCTCCAATCTCAGAAACAACCCATAAAATAAAGAATGCTTCTGAGATAAATATTAAAAGGTATTCTTAAATATAGTCACTGACAATTCAGGTTGAACATAAGCATGGCACAACAGCTACTAATCTAGCAAAGGTACCAACAATCCTATTTTTAAAATGGTTAACTCACAAATCTGTGTAGGCAGAACAATGGTCTTTGACATCAGAAAAAACCTGGCACTAAAACAGCTGGTACAGGAACAACTAAATGTTCAACATATTGAAGAATCAACCAGTCCTTAAAATTCTCCTATATTTGTTGTTTAAAAAAAAAATCTGAGAAATGAAGAATGGTAACATATTTGAGAGCTATTAATATTATGATCCAACCAATGATCTCTTTACAACCTGGAATTCTCTTGCCTTCCTTATTACCTAAAGTATGGTCTATTATAGTAACTGACTTAAAATACTGATTAATTTTTACTATACTTTTACAAGAAGAGGATAAATAAAGTTTGTCTTTACAATGCCAACTTACACTTATCCCCAGCCTGTTAAAAGGTACCATTGGTAAACTCTTCCACAAGTGATGTTAAAGAGTCTTACTGTGTCAATATTTTGTACAACAGACATTAGAAACAATTCAAAAATAGTTTCATCAATCTATAATTTACCATAATATAGATGATATCTTACTAGCTGATTCAGATGCAGATATCTTAGAAAAATGTGAAATAAAATAAAGAAAATTCTGTCTTGGTAGAGACTACAAATTGCTCCTGAAAAAAAATACAAAGAGGTGATACTATTAATTACCTAGGATATATGTTTACAAAAGATTCAACCACAGAAAGTACAAATCAGGAGATATAAATTATGAACTCTTAAAGATTTCCAAAAATTGTTGAAAGGTATTAACTGACTATGGACCCACAATCAGATTTACTACTCAAGAACTAAGTAATTTACATATTACAAGATGATAAAAACAAGACTGAGTAATTTATTTCAAACCTTACAAGATGATAAGGACTTTTAAAGTCCAAGAAAATTATCATCTGAGGCTGAGAGAGAATTGTTTTGGTAGTGGTGAAATTATAGGATAAATATGTGTATCATTTGAACCCAGAGCTTGATCATATCATATTACCTTCTATACATTCCCCTATAGGAATTCTTATACACAGAGAAAATAATATCTTAGAATTTATATTTTTGCTACAAAAACAATTTTGTGAAAGGAAAATTGAGACTTCATTAATGAACAGGTATCAGCCCAACAGAAATTATAGTACCTTTTACTAATGCTGAAATTTCCTCATTATGGGCAGAAAATGAACATTGGCAAAGAGCTTGCAGTAATTTATTGGGAGACGTTAGCAACAACTATAAACTTCAGTTTGTAAAAAAAAGAACAAATTGGATCTTCCCTCACATTGTATGAGGAACAACAATGTATAGAACCCCAACATTCTATACTGATACAATCAAATCAGAAAAGGTAGGCAATAAGTCAGGAAATTTAAGTAAAGTAGCTCAAAATCCTTTATAATTATGTTCAAAAGTTAGAATTATATGCTATTCTCATGGTATTATTAGATTTTCCAGTACCTCTTAGTATACTTCATCACTCTCTATATGCAAAAAGAGTTGTTTTACATATTTATTTTACATGTTGAATTTATACTAGATGTTTCAGAATTAACTTTGTTATTTATTCAACTACAAGTAATAATCAGAAATAGAAATAATTCCTTATATAAAATACATATCAGATCTCATATGGGTATACCAGCAATCTAGCACAAGATAATGTGATTAGCTATTGGTAGGAAATGTGATAGAAGCCTTGGAATTTAATAAGAAACACCATGTTAACAGCAAAGGTTTGAAGAAAGATTTTTCAATCACTTGACAAGAAGCCAAGAAAATTATAAGGAAATTCCCTACTTGTTCTTTGTATAGCTAAACTATACTACCTGCAGGAGGTAACCAAAAGAGTATATGAAGAAAAAAATTTTGCAAATGGATCTGCTTCATTTTGTGGAATTTAGAAAATTAAAGTATGTGCACCATACATACCCTAGATAAATATTCAGGATTTCAATGGGCAATTGTTCTAAGTTCTGAAAAGGTTGATTCTGTAATTACACACTTATTAGAAGGTATGGCCATCATGGGATACATATACAAATTAAGACTGACAATGCTCCATCATATGTCTCTAGTAAAATGAAGCAGTTTTTTTCATATTACAACACAAAACATATTACGTGTATACCACAAAATCCTTCAGGACAAGCAATTATAGAAATATCTAATTGCAATTTAAAAGATATGCTTAATAAACCAAAAGAGGTTATAAAGATCTCCAGAGATGGATTACACAATGCTTTATTGACTTTAAATTTTTAAATGCTAATTAGAAAGGAATAACAACTTTGGAGAGATGTAGGATAGTAGAAAAAAAATCTGTTGAATTTAATCATCCTGTACACTTCAAAGAAATGGTGACCTCAGAATGGAAACCAGGGTATGTACAACATTGGGAAAAGTTTTTGCTTTTGTTTCCACGTGAGAATAAAAGTTATGGATACCATCAAGATTGATAAAAAATAGATTCAAACAAAAGAGACCTCTTGATCAGGAAAGACAATATATAGTTCAACTAACAGCATGGCCATTCGATCTAAACTAACTTATGAGATTAACAAATGCCTTTCATTTAATCAAATATATCCTGCCAATAAAGGGAACTCTCCAAAGTTAGGGTTGGGGCAGGGTTTTGTTTTTGTTTTTCCAGGAGATGAAAAGCATCCTACTAATGAATTTGAAGAACACTAGACAAATGAGACATCAGAAGAAGGATGAATCATCAAGAGAAAATTTCTCAATAAAAAGGAATAAATTGGCCTAATGGTAAAGCACATTTCCAAGAGGATAAAAGTTCATAAATCTTCCCAAATAGTTGTTTCTGCTGTTCCCTACAAATATATAAGTCAAATGGTCTTTCTGTAGTCCCAATTTAATTAAAAGTAAGGCTGTATTTATAGTTTGAGTGTATCTCTCCTTCTCTAAACCCAAGTATGTTTGCTAAAGAAAGATCCAAAATGACTGTCTCATGTGAGAAGAGTCACTTGGTATGGGATAGGACATAAAAAAACATTAAGGGAGACTTCTGGGCTGAGGCTTTGGGGGAAGAGTGAGCCCAGTGCTAGAGGCCCCCCCTTGTCCCACAGAGCGGAGGGGAGCAGAGCAGGCAATTTTCACTAAGCCCGCCCTTTGGTCTAGGAGTTCCTGGATGAGCAAGGAGTTCTACCCAGCATCGGCAGATTCATCCGGACCCCGATAAGTGGGTCCCAGCCCATCCCCGAGGCTTTCTGGCCACTTAGGGGCCCTCTCTACTGGCTTTTCTGCTTATCCCAACCCAGCTCACCCCCGGGAACCCCTATCCATCTGCAGGGTCCTAGCTGCCCCCCGAACTCAGCCTACTTCCGGGCTGAGGCTTTGGGGGAAGGGTGAGCCCAATGCTAGAGGGCCCCCTTGTACCACGGAGCAGAGTGGAGCAGAGCAGACAACTTTCACTAAGCCCGCCCTTTGGACTGGGAGTTGCTGGGCAAGCAAGTAGTCCTACCCAGCGTCAGCAGATTCATCTGGATATCGATACAAGGGGCCCTGATCCAGCGCTGGCAGATCTACTCAGACACCTCAAGGGGCCCTGACCAGTGCCAGTAGATACATCCGGACCGACTGCGAGGTCCTGGGCCAGCAAGAAGTCCTGATCCAGTGCAGGCGGATACACCCGGAATGAGGGATCAGGCCACCGAGAATCTCCCTAACACATTTGAAGGAAGAGATGGGCAGGCGCCATTCCAAGAATTCATCCAACAACCTGAAAAGCAACATGATAACACCAGAATCCAGCGAGTATGGAACAGGAAAACCTGAGCAACCTATTCCAGAAGAAGTAGAAGAAATTGACTTTAAATGTAACATTATGAAACTTTTAGAGACCTTTAAAGAAGAGGTGAAAAACACCTTTAAAGAAAGGGATGAGAAAACTAACAAAAAGGTAGAAGAAATGAATAAATTCCTCAAAGATACCCTAGAAAACCAAGAAAAAGCAATCAAACAGGTAAGGGAAACAGTTCAAAACGTGAAAACTGAAATGGAGGCAATGAAGAAAACACAAACCGAGAGATGGCGGGATATGGAAAATCTGGATAAACGAACAGGAACTACACAGACAAGTATAACCAACAGAATACACAAGCCAGAAGAAAGAATCTCAGAGGCTGAAGATATGATAGAGAAAATAAAATCAGTGATAGAAGAAAACAACAAATCCAACAAATTCGCAACACAAAACATCCAGGAAATCTGGGACACCATGAAAAGACCAAACCTAAGAATAATTGGGATAGAAGAAGGAGAAGAATTCCACTCCAAGGCCCAGAAAATATATTCAACAAAATTATTGAAGAAAACTTTCTGAACCTAAAGAAGGATATTCCCACGAAGGTTCAAGAAGCATACGGAACACCAAATATGCTGGATCAAAAAAAAATCATCCCCTCGCGATATAATAATCAAAACACAAAACATACAGAATAAAGAAAGAATATTAAGAGCCGCAAAGGAAAAAGGTCAAGTAACACATAAGGGTAAACCTATCATAATTACACCTGATTTCTCTATGGAAACCATGAAAGCCAGAATGTCTTGGATAGATGTGCTACAGAAACTAAGAGACCATGGATGCAAGCCCAGAATACTATACCCAGCAAAGCTTTGTTTCACCATCCATGGGGAAAAAAGGTATTCCAGGATAAAAACAAATTTAAACATTACATAGCTACAAACCCAGCCTTACAGAAAGTACTAGAAGGTAAACCTCAACTAAAGGAAGCCAACAACACTCATAATAACACAGACATCTAACAACCCTCCACCAGCTCAACTCACAGAAGGGAAACACACAAACCCTACTACCAAAAAGAAAATAACCGGAATTAACAACGACTGGTCATTAATAACGCTTAATATCAACGGAACCAACTCACTGATTAAAAAGACACAGGTTAAGAGAATGGATACAAAAACAGGATCCAACATTCTTCTGTTTACAAAAAACACACCTCAACCACAAAGACAGACATTATCTCAGAGTAAAGGGTTGGGAAAAGGTTTTTCAATCAAACAGCCCTAAGAAACAAGCAGGTATGGCTATACTAATATCTAACAAAATTGACTTCAAACTAAAATCAATCAGAAGAGATGGAGATGGACACTTCATACTCATAACAGGAAAGATTCATCAAGATGAAGTCTCAATCCTGAATATCTATGCCCCAATATAAAAGCACCCACATATGTAAAAAAAAAAAAACATTACTAGAACTCAAAGCACACATGAAATCCCACACACTAATAGTAGGAGATTTCAACACTCCTCTCTCACCAAGGGATAGGTCAACCAGACAGAAACTTAACAAAGAAATACGAGAACTAACAAATGTAATGAATCAAATGGATTTAATAGACATCTATAGAACACTCTACCCAAACAGGAAAGAATATACCTTCTTCTCAGCATCTCATGGAAGCTTCTCAAAAATTGATTACATACTCGGTAACAAATCAAACATCCACAGATACAAAAAAGTTGGGGTAACCACCTGTGTCTTGTTGCATTACCATGGAGTAGAGTTAGAATGTAACAACAATTCTACCCCCAAAAAACATACAAATTCATGGAAATTGAACAGTCAACTACTGAACCACTCCTTGGTCAAGGAAGAAATAAATAAAGAAATTAAAGTCTTCCTTGAATTCAACGAAAATAAAGAAACAACATACACGAACCTATGGGACACTATGAAAGCAGTGCTAAGAGGAAAGTTCATAGCACTTAGTGCCCACATAAAGAAAACGGACAAAGCACACATTTGTGATTTAACAGCACACTGGAAAGCTCTAGAAAAAAAAAGAAGCACACTCACCCAGGAGGAGTAGAAGACTGGAAATAACCAAACCGAGGGCTGAAATCAACAAAATAGAGACAAAGAAAACAATCCAAAGAATCAATGAAATGAAGAACTGGTTCCTTGAGAAAATCAACAAGATTGACAAACCCTTATCCAAACTAATCAAAAGACAGAGAGAGAACACTCATATTAACAAGATCAGAAATGAAAAGGGGGACATAACAACAGACACTGAGGAAATTCAGAGAATCGTTAGGTCTTACTACAAAAGCCTGTATGCCACAAAATTGGAAAATGTAAAAGAAATGGAAAGGTTTTTTTAGATAAATACCACATACCGAAATTAAATCAAGACCAGGTGAACAATTTAAATAGACCTATAAGTCATGAGGAAATAGAAACTGTCATCAAAAACCTCCCAACCAAAAAAAGCCCAGGACCAGATGGTTTTAATGCAGAATTCTACCAGAACTTCCAAGAAGAGCTAATACCTATACTCCTTAAGGTGTTTGACATAACAGAAACACAAGGGTCATTGCCTAACTCTTTATTAAGCTACAATCACCCTGATACCATTACCTCACAAAGACACAATCAAGAAAGAAAATTACAGACCAATCTCACTTATGAACATTGATGCAAAAATTCTTAATAAAATACTGGCAAACCAAATCCAAGAACACATTAAAAAAAATCATCCATTATGATCAAGTAGGTTTCATTCCAGAGATGCAGGGCTAGTTCAACATACGAAAATCTATCAATGTAAAACATCATGTAAATAAACTGAAAGAAAAAAACCATATGATCATTTCATTAGATGCTGAAAAAGCATTTGACAAAATTCAGCACCCCTTTATGATAAAGGTCTTGGAGAGATTAGGGATACAAGAATCATATCTAAGTATAATAAAAGCAATATATAGCAAGCTGACAGCTAACATCAAATTAAATGGAGAGAAACTCAAAGCGATTCCACTAAAATCAGGAACAAGACAAGGCTGTCCACTCTCACCATATCTCTTTAATATAGTGCTTGAAGTCATAGCAATAGCTATAAGACAAAATAAGGAGATCATGGGGATTCGAATTGGAAAGGAAGAAGCCAAACTTTTGTTATGTGTAGATGATATAATAGTGTACATAAGTGACCCCAAAAACTCTACCAAAGAACTTCTACAGCTGATAAATACCTTCAGTGAAGTGGCAGGATACAAAATCAACTCAAAAAAAATCAGTAGCCCTCCTATACACAAAGGATAAAGAAACAGAGAGGGAAATCAGAGAAACATCACCTTTCACGATAGCCACAAATAGCATAAAGTATCTTGGGGTAACACTAACCAAGGAAGTGAAAGATTTATTTGACAAGAACTTTAAGACCTAGAAGAAAGAAATCGAAGAGGATACCAGAAAATGGAAGGAGCTCCCATGCTCCTGGGTTGGTAGGATCAATATAGTAAAAATGTCAATTCTACCAAAGGCAATCTATAGATTCAATGCAATCCCCATCAAAATCCCAACAAAATTCTTCATAGAGCTTGAGAGAACAATAACTAACTTTATATGGAAAAACAAAAAGCCCAGGATAACCAAAACAATCCTATACAATAAAGGAACTTCTGCAGGCATTACCATCACTGACTTCAAACTCTATTACAGAGCTACAGTAATGAAAACAGCTTGGTATTGGCATAAAAACAGAGATGTTGACCAATGGAATCGAATCAAAGACCCGGATATTAATCCACAAACCTATCAACACCTCATATTTGACAAAGAGGCTAAAGCTATACAATGGAAGAATGAAGGCATTTTTAACAAATGGTGCTGGCATAACTGGATGTCAGCCTGTAGAAGAATGAAATTAGACCCTTATCTATCACCGTGCACAAAACTCAAGTCCAAATGGATTAAAGACCTAAACATATATCTGACCACACTGAACCTGATAGAAGAGAAAGTGGGAAGTAGCCTGCAATATGTGGGCACCGGAGACCACTTCTTGTGTAAAAACCCAATGGCACAGACAATAAGAGCAACAATGAACAAATGGGACCTCCTGAAACTGAGAAGCTTCTGTAAACAAAAGACACAGTCATTAAGACAAAAAGGCATCCTACTGAACGGGAAAAGATCTTCACTGACCCCACATCAAAGGTCTGATCTCCAAAATATACAAAGAACTCAAAAAACTATACATTAAAATTCTAAATACCCCAATTAAAAATGGGGTAAGGATCTGAGTAGAGAATTCTCAACAGAAGAAGTTCGAATGGCCAAAAGATACTTAAGGTCATGTTCAACTTCCTTAGCCATCAGGGAAATGCAAATCAAACAACTTTGAGATACCATCTTACACCTGTCAGAATGGCTAAAATCAAAAACACCAACGATTGCCTATGCTGGAGAGGATGTGGAGTAAGGGGAACACTCATCCATTGCTGGTGGGAATGCAAACTTGTGCAACTTCTTTGTAAATCAGTGTGGCAGTTTCTCAGAAAATTGGGAATCAACCTACCTCAGGATCCAGCATTACCACTCTTGGGAATATACCCAATGAAGTCCAATCATACTACAAAAGCATTTGTGCAACTATGTTCATAGCAGCATTGTTTGTAATAGGCAGAACCTGGAAACAACCTAGGTGCCCCTCAATGGAAGAATGGATCAAAAAAGTGTGGATTATATACACATTAGAATACTACTCAGCGGTAAAAAACAATGACATCTTGAATTTTGCATGCAAATGGATGGAAATAGAAAACACTATCCTGAGTGAGGTAACCCAAACCCAGAAAGATGATTATGGTATGTACTCACTCATTAGTGGACACTAGCCATAAAACAAAGGACATTAAGCTTTTAGCTCACAAGCCCAGAGAAGCCAAATAGCAAGGTGAACCCAAAGAAAGCATATACAGATCCTCCTGGAAGTTGGAAGCAAACAAGATCATCAGGCAAAAGTTGGAAGCACGGGGGCGGGGATAGAGGTGGGGGGAGGGGTCTGAGGGAAGGTGAGAGGGGGAAGGAAAAGGGAGAAAGGAAGGTCTGGGGAGAGCTTGGGGGAGTGGGAGGGTGGAGATGGAGGAAAGGTGGATATTGGAGAAGGGAATAAGATATCTACATTAAGGGAGTCATTTTAGGACTAGCAAGATACTTGGCCCGGGAGAGGATCCCAGGTGTCCACGGGGATGTTCCCAGCTACATATTTGGGCAGCAGAGGAGAGGGTCCCAGAACTAGCCTTGTCTCAGAGTCACATTGATGAATATCTTGATCACTACCATAGAAATTTTGTCTGATGGATGGAGGTAGAGACAGAGACCCAAATTCACATCAGAGCAATGGATTGAGCTCCCAAGGTCTAGTCGAAGGGCAGAAGATGGGAGAAGAGGAGCAAGGAAGTCAGGACCGTGAGGGGCTGGTCCACCCACTGAGACAGTGTGCCAAAACTAATGGGAGCTCACCAAATATAGCTGGACTGGGACTGAACGAGCATGTGATCAAACCGGACTCTCTGAATGTGGCTGCTAATGGGGGCAGACTGAGAAGCCATCAACAATGACACTACGACCTATCTCTTCTGCATGTATTATCTTTTTGGGAACCTAGTCTATTTGGATGCACACCTTCCTAGGCCAGGAGGGAGGGGGAGGACCTTGGACTTCCCACGGGGCAGGGCACCATGCCATCTATTAAGGAAGCAGGGGGAGGGAGAAGGGTGGGGGGAGCGGGAGGGGACTGGTAGAAGGGGAGGAAATGTAAAAATTTTATTCATTTTTTTTGAATAAAAAAAATAAAAGAATATGGAAAAAAATTAAGGGACTATTCTATTGCCACTAATCTCATAATCCTTTTGACTCCTTAAAAGTTTTTTGAAGGTAAAACTATTATCTCAAAATTTATAAGATTATACACACATTATATGTATATATGCATGTATATATACATATATAAACTTTCTGTCATGTTATTAATGGTCATGGTCATATAGAATACTAAGTAATTCTAGAAATAGGCTTCATCTAGCTTTCTGTACATGATTTAGGCTTAATTCTGAAGCAGTAACTAGAAATTAAGCTTTTGTACCCTGAATATATTTAATAAACTGTGGGCCTTTAACCACTTCAAAATCTGTTGCATATGCCATTCAAAATGTTTAAGTTTTATGCAATGAACCATGGCCATTGCTAATTCATAGGCCTTTGAAGTTTTCAAAAAAGATGATGGGGCCTTACAATGATCCCACATGGATTGTGGTAATGCCAATTAACTGACAAACATCTCCCAAAGATCAACTACAAATTGCTCACGATAATTTCAAGATGAATAGCTAAGATGATCCAGTCTCATAGACTACTCTAGCCAGGATTTCAGATAAGCCTTGCACTTTCCCATCACCCTGCAACTGGACAAAGGCTAATTCTCCCAGGACTTCATCATAATCTCAATTTTCTCAGGGTCCCCTAAAGATGCCATTGTCCTCAGACAGCAGTAAGTAATCTTAAGAACATTATGCCCACATTCCCAAGAGATGGGAAGGGTGTTTTCTAGTCATTTGGTAAATGTTTGTCAACATTTGGAGGGGGAGGAATTATTATGAATTTTATTGGAGGGGGAGGAAACTAAGCAAAGGAGATTAGATTCATGGATCTCATTCTGAAAAGAAAAAGCAGGATATAGGAATACTAGGATAAAATGGTAGATTGTTGAATCTACTTTAAAGTAAAAAAGCAAATACTAGTCTTAAATATTTTACATTGGTATGGATTTTTATATATTGATACAAATTTAAAGTTATTTTATTATACTTTATATATGTTTCTACTTTTGTTTAAGGTATACCTATGCAGCTCATTTAACAGCATCAGGTAACTATCTAGTCTTTGAAACTCAATGCAAACTATTTAGGATAATTAAGAAATACATTTTAGTAGTCATCTAATAATCAAATTTGTGGCCACATTAGGTATACTTTCAAGATCAAACAGATATATTTTAGATAGACATATGTTCTTCAAACACTTCAGAGTTCTACAAAATATGGCATTTAAGATGTTTTAACAATAGAAGGCTTTTCATGACAGTGAGACACATCTGCTCCTGCCAGCACTAGCTTACTTCAAAAGAGGATGATAGGCATTGAAAAATTTCCATATGGAGATTTCTTTCACTGTGGCAAAGCTAACTTAGCCATTGGGCAAGAACCTGCCCTTGTCTCAATTGCTGTCTAAATTGTACAAGCAGGACACAAAAGAAGGTGACTGCCAAATTTGCCAAGACAGGGTATGACAGTCCTTCAAAATTTCTGATTCACAGAAAAGTCTGTCTGAAAATGGATGCCCCAGTGTTGCAGAGGAACCTTGGGTATCTGTCCAGGCAGCTAGCTGTTTCTGTCATATAGTTTTGGAAGTTTTTGCTTTGCACTTCATGTTTACTTAGGTAATATTATATCCTTCTTGTGTTTCTGATAGAGTTGAAGACCAGATAGTTATAGTTACAGTTTTGCTTGTTACCAAATCCAGAAAAGAAACACATAAAGGAGATATGGAGTATATAAAGCTGAGAGACATAAAAGCTTAAGTTGTTTATCCAAGAAAATGTTTTAAAGCCTAAGAAGATATTTTAGGGTAGTAATACAAGTTATGGTAGAGGTTAGAGGTAGTTCAAAGTATAAAATTTTGAACTCATTAAAATCAGATATATGATAGCTTCCCTGAATTTGCCAAATACAAATGGACTGAATATTGCGAATGTAATTCTTACCTAATAAATATTCTTATTGTAAATAGTTTTACTGTGTTAGAGTTAAAACTTCCCTCTTTATTTAGACAAAAAGGGGGAAATGTTATGGAATATTTTGATCACAGTCTGACACTGCTGAGACTGCAAATAAAGTTAAACCTTGAATCAGTGTGTAGTCAACATTCACCTGGCCATAATTACCATAAGATTTTTGGATGACCCAGATTAGGGTAGAGAGACACAAGAAGGAATAAGAAGGTCTTAGAAAGATTGGTGGACCTATTTGATCTGGAAATGTGGAGAGGCAAGGTTAGCTGATCATTCCTCCATTGTTCTTTAGATCTATCACATTTTTATCCCAATATCTGACTCCCAAGTTTTATTTACTAATAGAACAAAATAGGTAATCACTCTAGCTGTAATTCAACCTGCAGCCAAGGTTAATGATCCCCACATATATTTTAAAACAAATATTGGTATTCCAACTTTAATATTCACTTGTAGAAGATCTCAATGTAATTACATGATATAATGTTATCAACTTGACTACAGATTTGTGACACATTAATTAATTAATTAACATTGAGGGCTTAGGGAAGAGGATGCCTGGCCTCCTCCAGATCTGTAGCAGAGTGTCCAATGTTTTTCTAGGGGATTGCTATGATTGTTCCCTGGCATCAATAAAAAAAATGAACAACTGAGAGAGACAGAAGACCAAGCCCTAGGTCTGGAAGTTTACTAAAAAGACTCTTGTTTGGGGTCCCTGGTTCCTCTCCTTTCCTCTATTGGTCCTGTTTAGACACTTACTCCTTACCTTCCCACTGTTTCTCCTCACAGCCTCTTCTGAGAACAAGAAGCAGTGATGTCAGGGAGTTTGTCTTGCTTTCCATTCTACCTATGTCCCTTCCAATTCTGCTTCAGCTCTATCTCACTAAGATGACTCTTAAGACAGGAAGAAGCAAGATACATGCATGCTAGGAAGAAATACATTGCATATGCTGGGAACAGGAAGTACAGGGACTTGAGGCAGGCATAAGAAATATGCTTAAGAACAGTTGTCTTTCAATGCAAGAGAGGACTATAAGGCTACCGAGTACAGAGTAAAGAAGTTAACATAGTCCCCAAAGCAATCTCCACTTTGTCTTTGGCGTCTATTCTCAATCCCTGATAACAGCATCTGTTTCTCTAGGGTTGAGTCTAGCAAAGGGTAACAAAGTGATGAGGTCGAGGGTACCAGATCTTGTGGTATGATCTTGACCTTGAAGGACGAGAAACAGACTAGGTATAGACTGACTATGTACTGGAGCACAGTAAAGACTCTTGGATGACATGTGGGTAAGCATTCTTGTTTGGCAACACTCTGTGTATGATGTCATTCATCAGTAGGATTGTTGTCCTAACTCCTTCAGAAAATAACAAATGGCATTTCTGGTTTTGGCTTCTGTACCATTTATCTCTTTGGTTGACATTTGATATGGAATTCCCCTCTGTATGTTGTGAATGTACTTTTTTTAAACATGGGTTAATAAAGAAGCTGCTTTGGGCCTCTGGCAGGGCAGAACAGAGCAAGGCAGAAACTTTAAGCAAAGATATAGAAGAAAAGAAGGTGGAGTCAAAGAGATGTCATGTAGCTGTTAAAGAAGACAGATGCCCTAGAATCTTAACAGTAAACCACGAAACTCATGGTAAAATATAAAAATAAAAGAAATGGATTCATTTAAAATGTAAGAGATAGCAAGAAATACGTTTAAGCTATTGGCCAAACAGTATTGTAATTAATATAGTTTCTGTGTAATTATTTTTGGTCTGGGCAGCCAGGAAACAAATGAGCAGTCTCTGCCTACAAAATGGTGCCCAACATAGGGCAACTACAACCTGAGAGTGCTTGGAAAGGAATTCTAGACTCAAAAGAACAGAATTTAGTGCAGCATCTTGGTAGCCACATTTTTTTTCTAAAGGGTTCTGCTTGCTGGCAGTGAGCAGGGGCACCGCGGCTCCTTTAAGAGAGGTCTTCCTGACTCAGCACTGGCAGTGAAGGCTGCAAGGCTTCTTTAGGGGAGGGCTTACAGGTTCGTGCAATTTGCACAAACAGCTCTGGCTCTTTCAGGAGCCCAAGCAGTTAAATGGGGTCTGTGAGCAGTCGATTACAAATTGCTTAATGGTGACACAGATCCACTGTGGCCATGGAACTGCGGCAATGTGCATGGATCTCAGAGGCAGTGAACATGCCTCCACCATGTTGGACTGGACAGAGCAAGCAGGCAGGGTGATGGAGTTGGTCATAGCCATGCCTGCCTAGCATTTAAAAGAAAAAGATTGCTCCTAGTTAAAAAATACTTACAGATACACACGCAATAAAGACAAATCCATACAGAAAAGACCTCGAAATGGGTCACAGCATTGGATAAATGTACGTAGGCTTGAGAGAAAGAGGAAAAAGAGTATAGAGAGTTATAACATAAAAGTACAGTCATATATTAAAGGAGTAAAGATAATAAAATAAATATTAAACTTGTAGAAAAAGTAATAGAGTAAGAAAATAGCCACATAAAGATGGAATATACAAAGAGAGTTTGGATTATGTATATTATTGTGTTTTCTTTAAAATTTTTAACTGCAAATAAGCTAAGTACAGAGAGACATTTAATTGTATGGGCTGCTAAGCTAAACTAATATATATATTTTAAAGGTATCTTGACTTCAAAATTTGGGTCTAAGGATATGTTGCTTTGAAATAGAGGTTCTACTTTTGTTTCCACAGCGGATGAGAACCTGTGGATTCCTTCCAGACTAACATGGTTTGATCAAACAACACCCCCTGAAGCAATGGTCCAGATGGTCCAACATCCATGACAGCTTCAGGACTGCTGGCTGAGATTAACATGATTAACAATGCCCCCAATCAGCAAAAAGTAGTCTAGAGATCAACATCCAAATTCCCTAAATGATTGATTATACATGTTTGTTTACATGTACAGGGGGATAAGCTATAGAGATGAATACTTTGCATTAGTATGGATCTTGGTCTATTGATTAAAATTTAAGGTAAATTTTGTTATATGTATATTTCTACTCTTGGTTAAGGTATGGTGTTTGTGCAGCTCATTTAAAAAGCGTAATGCACAATTAAGAAATACAGGTTAATAGATAGTCATCTATAATAGTCAAGCTTTTAGTCATGTTAGTTAGGTTTTCTAGATGCACAGAGATATATTTCAGATAGATAGGTATTCTTCAAACCTTTCAAAGACTTACAGAAAATGGCAGAGATGGTGAGAAGTCAGATGCTGGGTACAAAAATTATACAACAGGTATATGTTTCATTGTGGCAATAATGTTGTCCTAAGACTGTAATACATTTTACCATGGGCTAAAATCAGCAGACTGAGGGAGGAGCAAACTTGGGAAACTATGTTGATCTTAGGCTGTTATATACTGGTTTAGGATGCTTATCATGTAGCCAAATGGAAAGGCCACCTAAATAACAGGGTAATTGAGTCTAAAATCCCAGGTAACTGGTATTACTTTGGTAGACATGGTCCATAGGTGATATACAAAGCTATAGAACAAAGAGGTCATCTATGCAGTTAGACCAAAAAAAAAAAAAAAAGTACTGAATGACTGACCCGTTGGCTACTCCTCCATTAATAGTCCAAAGCTTATAAGAAACCAGCAATGAAACTTGTATCTGTTTCCTTCAGTACATTTATATCAATAACAACAGAAGCACTGAGTCATCAAAGGAATGAATCAATAAACATCACTGATAAATCAAGGAGCAGCATATCACTTCAGACAGTTATGACCATAATAACAGAAAGAGGAAGCTGTTAACAATGGTGAACTGCTAGGAGTTGAGTGGAGAGGGGTGAATTTGTCTACATATCAACAATACCACATACACACACAAATAAACCTATGTGTTTTCTTTTGCTGTGGCAAAATGGAAATGAAGTTGAAATATTTTCCAGGTGTGATACATGTATATTCTGCAATGATACTAGTCATGACATAATTTGCATAATTTATATACCCCTAGGAAATTCAATAGTAAGTATGCCTAGCGCTGGTATTCACACTCGAGATTTTACACTTCTCTGAGGAAGAATTTCTATGCTTTGACTATGTCCGTAGCAGGCAGATTATGTAAAGTAGAGCACAAACTTCAGCTACTACCATTTCCACACTTGTCACTTTTCCTATCCCCAAAGGACTAAGACTGCATACTTTCAGAAACCATACTTTCTAGCATCACAGCATCTGACCCAGACACTCAAGCAAAAAAAAAATATATATTCCTGGGCACCCAGTGCCCACACTGAATTTTAAAAAAAGAAAGCACTACATTTGTTTAACTATGAGGCATCATCACATGAACCTGCCATATTCAGGAAATCACTTTCACCTCTAGAGACTGTTCAACACACAAATGCCACACCTACACAGACAACACAAAGTGTAACTGAGTTGAGCCAGAAAATCTTTAAGTAAACTGGGAGCTAAACTAGCTTTTCCCTTTGACCAAAGTCTGACAACCTATTTGCTGAGTGAGCATTAGGATAAGATACAAAATTCAGCTGTGTGACTAGAAAGGATCAGACAGGAAGGCTAACACAATGAAATGTCTACAGAAGCAGGCATTTAGAAGCTGCTTTTGATAGAAAGCATCTGCTCCTTCCTCACTTGAACCCATAAGGCTAAAGATGTAAAGGTGAGTCTTTGTCCTAACCATGTAGTCACCTTGGATTCTAAAAACATAAAAATCTCACAGGACAGACTCTACCATAGTCCCTGGACATCACCCCAAGACAAAATGAAGGTAAGGCTATACTCCAAGCACAAACTACCATCTCCTGAGGAACCAATTTCATCTCCCCAGGCAAGAAGGATTTCTGAGACACCATGCAGGACCCATGCTAAGATGGGATTACACCTTGAGTTGTCCTGCTCAGTGCTAAATTAATTGCCCCAGTTCTTCTATTTATTTATTTATCTTGGTTTAGTTTCTAATTTTCTTTATTTTATTTTTTATTATTTAAAACAAATTTTAAATTAAAATATACTTTTATCTACTCTTCTCCTCCCCCAAGTCCTTCCAGATTCTTTTCCTCACCTCAGACACAGAACTTTACACTCTTACATAAAAATAAACAAAAATATCAATAAAATAACAAAACCTCCCAAACCAAGAAAGTAAAGTAAAAATAATCCCCCCAAAAAACATCAAACTGTAAAATTCAGGTTAGTAACCATGGAGACAGGCTTGAGGGTCAGCTGGTTCCTTTATTTGTTTCCCTTCCTCATACAGCTATACCACCTAAGCCTTCTTGCTCTGATTTTTCATGTCAATGTATCCCCTAACCTGGTATAGCTGGCTAATGTGGGATATCCTTCTGTATGTGTGTTGCTTTTATTGGCTGATAAATAAAGCTGTTTTAGCCAATGACTTAGCGCAGAAAAGCTAGCTGGGAGGTTGAGACAAAGAAACAGATAGAGAGTAGGTAGAGTGAAAAATACCCCATGGAGCCACCCAAGAAGCAAGATAAGTGATAACAAGCCACGAGCATCATGGTAAAATACAAACTAACAGAAATGGATTAATTTATAGTTAGAGCTAGCCAAAAATAGCCTAAGCCATTGGCCAAACAATTGTAATGGGTATTAGCCTCTGAGTGGTCATTCAGGAACAGGTGGACAGAGAGAAACCGGTCCAGAGGGACCAGCAGCATGGAGAAAAGCCTTCCATTTACATATGGCGCACAATGTGGAGCACAAATTTCCTCATAAAACCTGAGAGAGATTTTAAAACGGTTCTAGAATGGAGCCAAAACCAGCTTCTTAGCTCATGTCTCTCATTCCAGGGCACAATACAGAACCATGCCCCCTGGTTGTAACAGGCCTCAGCTAAACATGGCAGATTCCTTTTCTCATGAGCCACAGTATGAAAAGGTTTCTCTCAGCTGCTGCATGCAGGCTTCAGAGCACAGTCGCAGACTTGAGAGCACAGCCACATGCTGCATGGCAGATTTAGTTTTTACGCAAACAAAAAGGTTTATGTGATGCACACTGCTTCCTAGAGTTGGGAGGAAAGCACAGTGGGGAAAGGGAAGAGGGGGAAGGAGAAGGGAGAAGGGAAGGACTGGGGAGAGCTTGGGGTAGTGGGAGGGTGGAGATGGAGGAAGGGTAGATATTGGAGAAGGGAATAAGATATCTACATGAAGGGAGTCATTTTAGGATTGGCAAGAGACTTGGCTCTAGAGGGCATCCCAGGTGTCCACGGGGATGTCCCCAGCTAGGTCCTTGGGCA
This sequence comes from Ondatra zibethicus, assembly GCA_004026605.1. Classification (NCBI taxonomy): domain Eukaryota; kingdom Metazoa; phylum Chordata; class Mammalia; order Rodentia; family Cricetidae; genus Ondatra; species Ondatra zibethicus. The sequence continues at coordinate 9,316 of PVIU01013208.1, read as the reverse complement.
GCAGAGGAGAGGGTACCTGAACTGGCCTTGTCCCATAGTCACACTGATGACTATCTCAAATATCACCATAGAACCTTCAAAAGGCGATGGATGGAGATAGAGAGAGAGAGACCCACATCAGAGCACTGGAATGAGCTCCCAAGTTCCAGTTGAAGGGCAGAAGGAGGGAGAAGATGAGCAAGGAAGTCAGAACCACGAGGGGTTGGTCCACGCACTGAGACAATGTGCCTGATCTAATGGGAGCTCACTAAATCCAGCTGGACTGGGACTGAATGAGCATGTGATCAAACCAGACTCTCTGAATGTGGCTGACAATGGGGGATGACAGAGAAGCCATTGATAATGGCACTGGGACTTGTTTCTACTGCATGTACTGGCTTTTGGGGATCTTAATCTGTTTGGATGCACACCTTCCTAGGCCTGGATGGAGGGGGGAGGGCCTTGAACTTCCCACAGGGCAGGGTACCCCGCCCTCTCTTAGGACTAGAGGGGGAGGGAGGAGGACAAATGGGGGAGCAGGAGGGGATGGAAGTGGAAATTTTGAATGGAAAAATAAAAAAAATACATTAGAAGAAAAAAAAGATGGAAAATACACAAAGAGTCTGGATTATGTATATTATTGTGTTTTCTTTGAATTTTTGACTGCAGAAGAGACATTTGATTCAGGGGACTGCTAAACTAAACCAACATATGTATTGTAAATGTTTCTTGGCTTCAAAATTTGAGTCTAAGGATAGATTGCTTTCAAAAAGAGGTTCTGCTTTTGTTTCCATAGAGGACGGGAACCTGTGGATTCCTTCCAGGCTAACTTGCTTTGATGGAGCAAGACCCCCTGAAAGGTCTTTGTGAACCTTAAAGATACTTCTTCCACAGACAGCAGGAGGCAGTTTGGAGAAAGCTATGCCCAAATTCCCTAAATATTGTTTATAAATGTTTGTTTTCATTTTAAAAGTGCTTATTATAAATGGTTAGTAGTCACAGTCAATCTCTTTGTAAAATGAAAAAGGGGCTATATTATAGAGATAAATACATTAATATAGATTTTGGTTTATTGATACAAATTAAAGACAATTTTGTTACACTGCATATACATATATCTGTATATATTTCTACTCTTGTTTAAGGTCTTATCTCTATGCAGCTCACTTAAAAATGTAATGTATAATTAAGAAATACAGATTAATAGATAGTCATCTATAATAATCAGACTTTTAATCATGCTAGCTAGGTTTTCTAGATATGCAGAGATATATTAGATAGACAATCTTCAACACTTCAAAGGCTAGAAATATGGCATTTAAAATGTTTTAAGAACTTAGACTTCTTAACAATGAGACAAGTCTTTTTCTGGTAGCACCAATTACTTTAGGGAGGTTGATGAGCATTAAAGAAACTCATTATAAACTCTGCCTTCAATATTATAAGGCTAGCCATTTGGGCAAGAAACTGCTTTTGCCTGGACTGCTTGATGTTATGCTGTGAATTGGACATGCAGGACTCACAGAAAAATGACTGCTAAACTTGTCAAGATAAAATGGGATGGTCCTTCAGAATTCCTGCTTCACAGAGAAAACTTCCAAACATTATGCAGGATGTAGAAGAAAGCAACTGACAAACTTTGTTAGTACAATGCAAAATCAAACTTCAACTTTCCTGCTTCACTAAATGTCTGCCAAATGCTCTGTGCCTGTAGACCGAAGAACAATATCCCACCATTGAAAAACAACTTTAGGTGATGGCCCAGGCAGCAAAATGTGTCTGACAATTCTAGAGTTTTTGAAGTTGCTTACAATGCACTTCCTGTTTACTTTGGTAATATTATATAGAGGTTAAAATAAAGCCACATAAATATGAAAAATACACAGAGAGTCTGGATAATGCATGTTATTATGTTCTCTTTGCATTGTTTGAATGCTGAGGATGGAGCAATAGCTGCTAAAAGATATTTGTTTATAAATGCTGCTGAATTAATCTAATATAGGTATTTTGAAAATACCTTGATTTCAAAAGATATGTTACTTTGGAGAAGAGGTTTTGTTTTTGTTTCCACAGAAAATGAGAGGCTGTAAATTCATTCTGAGTTAAGAAAAATCAGGTTTGATCAAGAAAGCCCACCTGAGAAATCTCCAGTAGGAACAAATGGCCCAGATTTCTGAGTTCTACATCCAGAACAGATTCAAGACTGCTGCCTGAGATGATCAAGACTTACAGGACACTCCAGTCAGGACTTGATAATAATTCTAAATTTTCTTTAGGTCCCCATAAGATTATCATATCAGTGCCTCCAGCCAGCAGGAAGTAGCCTGGAAAACTATGCTCACATTCCCCAAAAAAATGGACTATGGATGTTCTTGTTTAAAAAAAAAAAAAAAGAGGGGAAAGTGGTGCGGGACAATTGTCTATATTCTGCCAATTATGTTTTCCATAAATGCTGATTAGTCAGTATCCATGGAGGAAGTATAGGCAGGACAACCAGACAGGAAGTAGAGGCGGGTCAATGAGAACAGGAGAATTCTGGGAAGAGGGAAGCTCCCTCTGCAGTCCTGTCCAGACACAGAAGAAGCAAGATGTGACTATACCGCTAAAAAAGGTACTGAGCCATGTGGCTAACACAGATAAGAATAATGAACTAATGTAAGTTATAAGAGTTAATAAGAAGCCTGAGCTAATGGGCCAATTGGTTTATGATTAATGTAGACCTCCGTGTGATTTTTTGGGGGGGACTTAACAACTGCGGGAACTGGCCAGGACAGAAACCCTGACAACATATAACTGTAATTCTTGCCTAATAAATGTTTTGTCATATGTAATTTTGCTACGTTAAAGCTAAAATTTTACCTCTTAATTAGATAGGAAAGGAGAGATGATGTGGGATGTCCTATATATGTTTTGCTTTTATTGGTTTATGAATAAAGTTGTTTCAGTCAATGGCTTAGCAGAGTAAAGCTAGGTGGGAAGTCCAAACAAAGATACAGATAGAGAGTAGGCAGAGTGGAGGAGATGCCATGGAGCCACCCAAGAAGCAAGATATGAGATAACAAGCCAACAAGCCTCATGGTAAAATATAAACTAACAGAAATGGGTTAATTAATAGCTAGAGCTAGCAAAATAGCCTAAGCCACTGAGAAGACAATTGTAGCTCATATTAAGCCTCTGAGTGGTTATTCAAAAGCAGGCAGGCAGGCAGAAACCAGTGCAGGAGAACCGGCAGGACAGAGAAGAGCCTTCTGTTTACAGGTGGCCACACATTGCCTGTTGGGGTTACACTGGGCTAACTCCAGATAGTACTTACCTAGTTCTTAATTTCAGGAATGTTTTAAGATGCATTCATAATTTCTATATAGTTATTATTTATTCTTTTGAATTTATCAGATATAATAGAATATAAATAGTATATGGAAAGATACCTAATTGCTAGAGGAAACTATTTCCATTACCCTGACATATCCCTTCATTTCTCAATTTTAATATAATCTTTTTTGTTTTAATATTATTTACTATTAAGACTATGTTTTACACCAGCATCATATTTTTATTGATTATTTGGGAATACTAGGTCTGTTTTGAAGGATATTAAAAATTTTAAATAATTAAATAAAAATGTGAAAACTGTAATCTGCAAGTTTTCATTCTGAAAGCTATTCTTAATTTAACATTTGTTTCATTTTTATTAATTTTATTTTTTAAATTAGAATGTAACTGCATTATTTTCTTATGAATATAAGTTCTTCCACAAATACTCTAAAACTACAAATATTATTCTGAAGTTTGCAATAGAGGAGTGGGTTTCAAATCAAAACAATTCAAGTTCAACACCCATGGTTACTTCTTTTCTCAAGTAAGGCTGATGGTGCAACGCAGCTGGTAGAGTTCCTTCCAAGCATCTCCCAAACATTCAGTTTGCTCTTCAACAGTGTATAATCCAGGCCTAGCAGTACACGCCTGCAAAACTCAGGCAATGGAGGTGAGGGAATTAGGAATTCAAGGTCATCCTCTGGTATATAACACAGTCAAGGCTGGCCTGGAATACCTGAATATCTAGAGAGGGAGGGAGGGAGGGAGGGAGGAAGGGAGAGAAAGAAGGAGGAAGAGAGAAATAATTTCTCAAGTTTCAGCTGTTGGCTTTTATTATTTTAGCTATTTCTTTCCCATATTGACCTTGGAGCAGAAGTAACCATGCCTGGATCAGATCAGTAGTTCCCATCTTTCACAGAACCCCACCATCATCTTCCAAACTCTAGTTTAGGGAATGGTGTGGATTGTAGTCAGAGCTTATCCTTACCGCAAAGAAATTGTTTCCACAAGGGTATCTTTCCTATGGGCAACTCTACCTAGTCCCACACTGAGCCCTGGGTCCTAGACTTTCTCATGGCACATCTGGCAGGGACTTGTATGACAGTCTGTGGAGTCAACGTTCAAAGAGATGCCTTAGAGATACAAGATTGTCAGTAAGAACTTATTAAGATTATATTATGAGTCATAGTAAGAGGTTTGTATTGACTTTTCCTGTTGCTGTGATAAAATGTCATGACCAAGCTTATAAAGAGAAGGAACATTTCTTTGGGCCCACATGGAGGGCTCAGACCACTCTAGCAGGAGCTTCAGCCGGCTGCTCACACTGAAGAGCAAGTATGGATGATGGTGCTGCTCAGCAGGGTTTCTCTTCCTATTCAGTTCAAGACCTCGGCCCAGGGAAGGGAGCCACCTAGTCAGTCTTCCCACCTCAATTAACCAAATCAAGGTAAGCCCTCCTAGACATGTAGAGAGGCCATCCCAATTAAAGCAGTCCCTCCTAGACATGTAGAGAGGCCATCCCAATTAAAGCAGTCCCTCCTAGACATGTACAGAGGCCATCCCAATTAAAGCAGCCCCTCCTAGACACCTCCAAAGGCTTTTATTTTCAGTGATTCTACATCCTGTCAAATTCATATCAGAAGGTTCCATAATGCAAAAGAAAATATTACTATGGTCCACAGGAATAATACAGCAATAACACAGCTGAAAAAATCACTAGGCTAACCCATATGGATCACACAGCCAGATTGCAGGACATTGGGAATATTTGCCTTTTGAATAGTCACTGCCATTTCTGTAAAAAACTTTGTGAAGCCATAGCACTCCCTTTTCCATAGTGGGGCTTGTCCCAAAAAAACTCCATCAGTGTATTAATCAATTATTGGGCATAACTCCCTCATGTATTGTTATGCTGGATGACTTTTCATTTGGTTGTGTAATCTTGATATATAGAATATATACTGGTTGCCTTGTATTTTTGAAAAAGCCCCAGAGAAAAGAAATTCTTCTCATTTGGGGGTCAGCAAGAACAAAGCCATCAGTTGGCCCAGAGGCTGAAATAGCCAGGCTCTGGATTTCACACTACATAGTCATAGCTTTTACCCTTAATCTAAGCTAAGGAAGATACAATCTCTAGGGTTGAGAGATTGTCGTCTAGCGAAAATGCTAATGCGGACCAAATGCTACCCATTTTCTTTCTACAGCTTATGCTGGTTGCCATGGCTACCATGATGTTGTATTCCCAGCCACCTAGGAAGTAGAAGAAAGCACTCAGAGAGAGCACAGCATTGCCTTGTTTTCTTCCCTTTTTTCTACATTTTCAAGTACAACTTTAGCTTAACTAACCACACAAATGAAGTTAACACACAAACTCTTCTCCCCCTCTTAGAAACCATAGCCCCTTCCTCTATTTACCCTTTTCAGATATGCCCAGGTGCTTCACAGCCACACCAGCTCTGAGACATAGGTAAGATAATAGGCACCCACTTTGTCAGCCTTACCTATTTCTTGGCCCCGAAAAAATGCATGTCTGGTATCCTTGCTATTGCCAGAAAATTGCTAATTGTGTCTGTGTGGGTATATAAACTGGAAACCTTGTGGGATCAAGAAAGAACACTGGAAGAATAAAGAGACATGAGAAGACAGCGAATATGAGTTGATTCGTTCACCCTCAGATCCCTTTAGCCAGTCCACTTGCTGTAAGTGTCCTGTCTGAACCCTGAGGGGTCACTGAGGCTGGTACTCAGAGGCCCTCAATAAAATATCCATCCAAAGGCCAGAGCAATTTGCTTGCTGAATAAGTGGGCCTGAGTTTGAGCTCTGGGACCCCACATGGTGGAAAAGAGGAACCAACTCCTGCAAGTTGTCCTCTGACCTCCACATATATACCATAACATATGTGCACCCAAATAAAAACACACTATAAAATGTCTAAACAATAATATAATATGAGTGTCTATGTGTATTGCGCGCGCACGTGCGTGCGTGTGTGTGTGTGTGTGTGTGTGTGTGTGTGTGTACATTCAAACCCAGTGGTTGTGATGCTTTTGTAAACTGACTCACAGATGGGAATCCCTGGCTTCTTCTGCTGGTCCATTGTGCACACGAACAATTCCTTCCTTCCCTGCTGACACACTGTGGACAAATGGGAGTGGGACACTTTCCTTCCTTGCTAGTCTTCAATGGACATGTGGAGTCCATTCCTTTCCTAAGGCCAAACTAGCTCACCAATCTTTCATGTATTCAGCAGACTACATTGGAAATAATCCAGTAAGAACTCAAATCTAGTCCATGCTTAGCCTGGAAACTTCAGTCTTCACTCTCTTGGAATCTTAAGCATCTGTATAAAAGACCCAAGTATTCTGGTGGGGGAGAATGGGGTAGGAAGGGAAGGGGATAGCTGAGAGGGAGACCTGGTTTAGCTTTAGCTTTAGACTGAGTGACTTAAGTCACAGCATATTCCCTTACAGTTCTGAAGCAAGAAGTCCAAAATGGAGTGTGTATGCAAAGTTATTTGATTCTGGAGGCCCTTGGGCATTGCAGGCTTTGGTGGTCTGAATAAAAATGGCTCCCATAGGCTCATAGGAGTGGCACTATTAGGAGGTGTGACCTTGTTGGAGGAAGTGTGAAGCTGGGATGGGGCTTTGAGGTCTCAGACGCTTGCCCAGGACCAGTGTCATTCTCTCTTCTTGCTGCCTGTGGATCCAGATGGAGAACTTTCAAGCTACCTGTCCAGAACCTTGTCTACCCGTGTAACATCATGTTTCCCACCATGATGACAATGGACTGCAAACCAGCCCCAATTAAATACCTTCCTTTATAAGAGTTGTTATGATCGTGTGTCTCTTCACAGCAATAAAACCTTAACTAAGACAGGAGTGATCTACCCTCTGCTTTTCTCAGCTCTGGCAGTCAACAGAAGTTCCTGGCATTCCTTGGCTTGGAGTCACTTCAGCCAATATCATCTCTGTTGTGATGTGGTTTTATCTCCGTGAGTGTCTGTATCTTAACATCCTACTATCAGCACTGTGGACAGATTGGGTTTGTGTTCACCCAGCATGGCCTCATCAAAACTACTTACACCCTTAATGATCCCCCTCCCTCATAATCTGCATTCTTCAGTTCTAATTCAACATGAACACTTTGAATTACTATTCAACCTCAAATGGAAGACACTTGAGACAGTCTTGTCCCAGGCCCTGCAGCACCTGAGGGCGGGTGGTACTGTGAGGCAACTGCCCAATCTGCGAAGTGAGAAGTGAGTGGCTATAGTCAAAGCCACTGCAGGAAGATCCACAGACAACCAAAGCTGTCCTTTTGAAACATAAGAGAGGTGGCTGGCCAATTGTTATTTTGAGGAAACATATAAATAAGTACATTAAATAATGAAATAGACACAATTCCTAGTGGAACACAGCAGCTCTACTACAGTTTCCTGAATAGTGCTTCATTAAATTGCTTTGCTTTCCCGTGGATTTCTGAAAGTGATTTCCTGTTTAAAATAAGGAGAATTACAGGATTTGCAGGGTGGGGCAGGGAATCTTCAAGAAGGCTAAAGGCTGAGCCACGGGGAAGAACTGAAATGTCCTGACCAGTGAAGGACAGTGGGTACACTCTGTGTGCTACCCCATGGAAGAGAAAGGTGTAGTTGTTGCTTTTGTTGTTGTTTTACCCTTTGCTCTTTTTCTCTTTGAGGGTCTACCTATCAGCTCCCAAATAAACATACAGAGAAGACTTATTACTTGTGAGTGCCCGACCTTAGCTTGGCTTGTTTCTAGCCAGCTTTCTTAACTTAAATTATCTTTTTCCTCCGGGCTTTTACCTTTTTCTATTTCTGTATATCATTACTTCTTACTCTGTGTCTGGCTGTGGGGCTATGTAACTGTGTGGCTTGCCCCCTGGTGTCCTCCTCCTTCTTCTCTTGCTCTTCAATCTTTTCTTTCCAAATCTCTCCTCCTATTTATTTTCTCTCCTTGCCAACCCTGCCTATCTTTACTCCTGCCTTACTATTGGCTGTTCAGCTCTTTATTAGACCAATCAGGTGCTTGAGATAGTAAAACAGCTTCACAGAGTTAAATAAATGCAACATAAGGGAAAAGCAACACATCAATGCATCATTGAACAAATATTCCACAGCATAAACAAATATAACACATCTAAAAATAATATCCTATAACAGAAGGGCACAGCTTATACCTGACATGTCAATCTAAAAGTAGATAGGTCTTAACAACGTCTCTAGCATGTTCACCTTCATCTCATTTAGACAATGAATTGAAATCTCTATTCTATGGATCAAACTGGATGAAGAACGTGTCATGTTGCCAATATTCCCTAGCGATCTCCAAAAACAGAGGATGAGAAATGGTAAATATTACTCATTTGTAGGAACTATGTGGCCTGTTATAAAACTGTTGGGTAAGCACACATAAAACAAGGAAGAAGAATGTTTCTAAAAAAAAAAATAAAGACAGATTGTGACTGTCAAAGACTCTTGGAGAAATAGTAACAAATCTTCGTATAGAATAAGGACCTGGTAGACTCCAGTTATAGTTAAAAGATAAAAGTCCTTCCCATTCACAAATTAGCAGTTAGTAGGTGAGCTCTCAGTGCCATGCAGAGTTTCTTAGTCCTCCTGTGGAAAACGACCTTCCTCCCACGGTCACTGTGTAAAGCAAGCTGAATACAGTACAAACACACTCAGAACAGACCAAAAGACCGGGACAGCATCTCCTTGTCCTTCAGTAGACAATCATGCACTTTCATTGGAAAAATATTTCCAATGATGCTGGCTTCAAATCTGACTGATTAAAAGCAATTGCTAAACAGGATCATCAAGCAAAAGTTGGAAGCCAGGGGCGGGGATAGAGGTGGGAGAAATTTCATCCGATGGATGGAGATAGAGACAGAGACCCACAATCACATCAGAGCAATGGATTGAGCCCCCAAGGTGCAGGTGAAGAGCAGAAGGTGGGAGAAGATGAGTTAGGAAGTTAGGACCGTGAGGGGCTGGTCCACCTAC
>PVIU01013207.1:0-57041 GCA_004026605.1 Ondatra zibethicus | reverse complement strand
GCATGACATTCTTTTAGCCTGTCCCCTGGCTGGGCACCACAACCCCAGGACAGCTCCATATAGATCCTCCCTCCAGGGCCTTAGACAGTACCAAAGGGAACAGTGGTTGGGAGGCTGGAGTTACCCCTCAGGAACAGGGCATGGTTCAGGCCCCTCTGCTAGAGCTATGGCCTGTCCTCCTGGGAACTCCCACAACCTTAGCAATGTCTTTGTTTGCTTGTTTTGAGACAGGATCTCATGTAGCCCAGGCTGGCCTCAAACTCCTCAGATAGCCAAGGATGACCTCCAGTTTTTAATCCTCCTCCATCAACCTCCCAAGTGCTGTCAAGTGTGTACCACCAGACCTAGTTTGTATGAAGTTGGGAATAGAACCCAGACGCTCATGCATGCAAGGCACACACTTTACCAACTGAGCTACAGCCCACAGAGAAGGGGAAGAAGGCCGCTTGAGGAAGGGACCTGTGGGGTGCCCTGCCCCTCACAGCCCCAGTGAGACACCTTCTCAATAGTCCTCCTTACTTGAAGTCCCCATCGTGGTATTTGTCGAAAGCCTGGAGGATGATGGTGGTCAAAGCCATGACAGGTTTCACGATGCAGAACTGTAATGTGGCCTGGGATGGGTGGGGGAAGGGAGTGAGGTTGGGATGGGGTGGGACGAGGGCATCGGGGTGGGGTGGGCAGGCCCCCTCACCTGTTTGCAGAAACGTAAGAAAGTGATGGAATAGGACATGCCACGGAGGCAGCAGGTCCCATAGAAGCAGCTGGACCTGTAGATGAGGAAGATGTCATTAAGGTTACTAGGAAGACAACTGGGGGTTCTACCATGTGGCCTGGCTCAGCCCCAGCCAGGGCAGGGCCTGTGGGTGGACTCACCGGATAGGTTTGCCACGGATCTCAGCCATGATGACGCTCTCTCCCCCCAGATATTGGAAGCACAAGGTCAGGAAACTGTAGATGACAAATGCTGAAGGGGGACAGGGGGTGACAGTGAGGGTCAGTCACGGAACCCCTCTGCAAGCAGTGCCACCAGATTCACTCAGCATACCCCAGGAGAGGGAGCGAGCTTACTCAGACTTTGAGTCCCAGGCATCGAGGTTGCTGAGTGTGCAACCCCGGAAGCAGGTCCCAGCTGAGACAGGGCACCTTGGGGATGATGGCAGGGGAAGTGTGTGCAGGTAGGTGTGCATGTGTGAAGCTGAGGGTCCCCGCTGAGCTCCCGCAGGCCCAGCCTGGAGTATCACCTTCGTAGCAGTCTCGCACAGAGTCGAAGTAGACGTAGTATGGATGGCCCCCGAGGAGGAGGAGGCTGAGCCATGAGTCGAAGGCGTAGATGGGCACAATGAACAGGAGGCGGATGACGAAGCGCTGCTCTTGCGGGACGGTGTAGGAACGCAGGTGGGAGTAGATCTGTGACAGAAGAGTTTCAGTGGTGCCTCTGTCCCTGCTCCTGGCCCTGTTGTCCACCACATGGGTGTCAGCCTGAATACAAGAGGAACTGGAGCCAGACAGAGCTCCAGGCTGCCCTCCTCTCCTACACTGCCTAACGCTCCACTGAGCACAGGATGAGTACAGAGAGTGGAAGCCATCAGAGGTAGGTTGTAGCGTATATATTAGAGGAAGAGTCAAATCTGCTTATGACAGGAGCATCGTGGGTGGGTGCAAGGCCAGTTTAGCATCCCTGGCTCCAACTGGAAAGTAGGACAGGGGAGGTGGCTCAGTTGGTAAAATGCTTGCTTTGCAAGCATAAGGACCTGAGTTCAAGCCGGCACTCATGGACAAAAAACTAGGTATAATGATGCACGCCTGTAATCCCAGTGCTGGGGAGGCAGAGACAGGTGGCTCTCTAGAACTCACAGGTCAGCCAGTACAGCCAAGTCAGGGAACTCCAGGTCTCAGTGAGAGACTGTCCCTTAAAAGTAAGATGGATAGTGCCTGAGGGATAACACAGGAGGTAGAAGGGCAGGGGCCTGGCTAAGGTACAGTCCTTCTCTAACAAGAGCAAGGCTCTGGATTCAGTCCCTAGGACATGCTCCCTCAAAATTGAATACATGCTTAATATATATAAATATATATTATTTTCTTTTCTTTTCAGTATAGCCTGACTTACTATGTAGCCCTGGCTGACCAGGAATTCACTCTGTAGACCAGGCTAGCCTTGAACAAATTGAGATCCACCTGCCTCTGCTTCCCAAGTGCTGGGATTAAAGGTGTGAGCCACCACAGCCAGACTTTATTGTTGAATGTAACCCAAAGTCTTGTGCAGACTAAGTGAGTGGTTTCCTACTGAACCAATTTTTCAGCTCTTCGAAATATCAGTGGGCATGGAGTGTGGCTTAGTGAGAAAGCACTTGTCCAGCATGTGTGAAGTCCCAGGTTCAATCCTCAGCACCACCAAGAAAAAAAGCATTTGCAATTAACAAAAATATTATGCATTTATAGCATCTGCACTGAGGATATGCCATTATGTGTGGGTGCCTTCGGAGGCCAGAAGAGGGTGTCAGATCCCCTGCAGCGGGAGTTACAGGCTGTTGAGAGCCAACCAGTGCTCGGTCCTCTGTGAGAATGTCAAGTGCTCTTACCTGCTGAGCTGTCTCTCCAGCCCGTCCTTAGGGGATCTGCAGGCACGTGCCCTACCTCTGAGCCACACCGCTAGTCCTCGTTCCACTCTTGAGAGGAGGGACAGAAATACACTCCCAGGGTCATTCCTCAGACACCACTCTCATACTATGGGATGAGATCTCGCACTGAACCTGGATGGAGCTCATGGATTTGACTCAACTTACAGCTGGCTGGTAAGTTTCAGGGATCTGATTGGTCATCCCTCCTTGGGGTTATAGATGTGTCCTGCTGTGCCTGGCATATTTATTTTTGTGGGTCCCAGAGATGGAGCTCTGGTCCCCGAGCTTGCACAGCAGCCGAGCCATCTCCTTTTTTTTGACAGACACATAAAAGGCTGAGACCAGCCAACCTCATGCCTTACCTGCTTCTGTGACATGGTGTAAAATCTTAAAAAAAAACAAAACAAAACAACAACAACAACAAAACACTGTTGTTGTTTTTGAGACAGAGTCTTACTGTGTAGCCAGGCTGGCCTTGATGCATGATCCTTCTGCCTCAGCCTCCCCCAGTGGTGAAGTGATAAGCCTGTCTGTCACACTAAGCCTAAAATTTATTCCTTAGGCATTTTCAAACCTGTAATGTATTTTGATGCCCTGTGGGGTCATACTGAAGAACATTCCAAAAGTCAGGACACTCATTCACTCATCCAACAAGAGTTTCCTGGGTCCTGCTAAGTATCAGAACTCAGTAAGGAGACCTAAATGTCCCCTATGGTACAGGTAGGCTCTCAACTTGGGGACCTTGGAAGGCCTCTTGTTCTTTGACCCCTTCTAGGAATCTGTCCCTTTATAGAAATAAAAAGGAAAAAAAACTGTATGCAAAGAGGTTCATCACAGTGAACCCCAGTAACGACTGCTGGGGCTATGCTCACCATGGGATGCCAGGCTCACCCCATAAAGCCTATGTTGGAGGAACACTATATAGTCAGTAAGAACGAGGCTCCAATGCACAGCTCTAAGGAAGTCCTCTGACAAGACGAGGTACCCAGGGTCAGAATAGGAAACCAAGCAGGTTCAAGTGTCATCTCTGCCTAAGGAGAGGGCTGGGGATGTGTTTCAGTCGGTAGAGTGCCTGCCGAGCACGAAGGAAGCCCTGGGCTTCATCCTCAGCTCCACATCATCAGGGAGGTGTGCAATGCACACCTGTAATTTCAGTACTTGGGAAATAGAAGCAGGAAGATCAGGAGTTCAAGGTAATCCTCTGCTACGTAGGGAGTTCAAGGCTGGCCATCCTGGGCTACAAGATGCTGTCACAAACAAACAAAACAAAACAAAAAACAGTCCAGGAAGGTGATTATGCTGTTCATCTTCAAGTTTTCTGAATTTTCTGTATTTTTTTCTATCAGAAACAGAACAAGAACATGCCCCACCCCCACCCCCAGTTCCAGGAACAGAACCCAGGACCTTGTGTGCCCTCAGCCAGCACTCTACTGCTGAGCCATTCTCTTTCCTTTGTTTTATCTGGGGGTGGGGGTCTCACTAGCTGTTCAGGCTGGTTTTGAACACATTATGGATTCCACGGAGGTCTTCACTTGTGATCCTCCCGGGTCAGCCTCTGCCCCTAAGCCCCTCTATACAGAGTCTCTAAGAGGAAGGAGGCTGGGAGCTGGGTGCCTCCTCCTGATTCCAGGCCACTGTGAGGAAGACTCTTCGGGGAGGTGCCCTGCAGGGCACGGAGGTCATGCTATTAGAGGGAGCTGTGTGTGTGCAGGGGCCGCGTGGGGTGCAAAGGCTGCTGGCGTCAGAGACCAGCTCCTTATCAGTCCCTTCCTCCCTCCCCAGCCGCTGAGGGAGGACAGAAAGGGACCAGCCAGCGGGAGACCTTTCCCAGGCTAGCACCGCCTGGCTGGTGACCTTGACAACTTGCTGCCCTCTCTTGCCTCAGTTTCTCCATTTGTAAATGGAGGTGTTGATCCCCTCTCTTTGCCAGCCCCTACTCCTCCCAGAGGTCATCCTGCTGATCCTAACATGTGGCTGACACCTGCCTGGCCTGCCCTCAAGGCCAGGTCTGTATCCTGGTTACTGAGGCACACCTGGCCAGGTACCAGTCAGCAGGTGGCTGTCACAGGCAGAGGTGTTTGCTTAGTTCCTGCACACAGATTACCTACTGACTCAGACCCTCCCCTGGTGCCAAATGGGTGTTCCAAAGGGCCTGGGGCTTTCAGCTCCCTACACCAAACTCCAAGTCCTCAGCTCTCTGGCTCCAGCTCCCATATTCCAGATGCCCATCTTCCTCCCTCAGCTCTCCACTCTGCCTGCCCAGCCCCCAGCCCCAGCTTCTTTCTTCACAACTCTCCTAGCTCCACCCCCAACCTCTCGGCTCACTGCCCTCAGCACCCTTCCAGTTCTTCATTGCCCCAGTTCCCATTCCTCTCAGTCCCCACTCTCCTAGCTCCTTCCCCCATGTTCCTGCCCCTCCTCCCCAAACTCCCCATGTCTGGCTTCAGGTTCTCTATAAAGAGCAAAGTCCAAGCCCTGGCCATTCCTGGAGGGAAAAGGCCCTTTCTCTCTTTTCCAACTGTGTGAGCCTGGGGAAGCCCCCAGTCATCTCCGAGTCTTAGTGTTCTTGTCTGTGACCTGGGACCAATCACAGACCTTGGTGAGCAGAGTGAGAGGCCTCAGACATGACTGGGGGTGCCTACCCAGCAAAGTACCCTCTGTCTGGCAGAGACCTCCCACCTTAGGTTTGGCCCCCGCATGTAAGCCCTGAACAAGGGCCATAGACGGACACTATGCCTGGGGTGTCCAGTACTGGAGGCTATCACTGGAGGTTCCATGATCCCAGTATCTGTCCATGGGGGTCCATCTGAGCCGTGCCAGGTCCCATAGACACTGTGAGCCCACCAGGGTTTTGGGGTGCTTACCTGGTGGCAGGTTAGGAGCAGAGCAGTCCATACAAACACGCCTGACATGCCTCGGGCCAATGCACTGGTGAGGAAGAGCTGGGGGGGCCCCTGTGAGCCGTTGTCCACGCGCTCCATCTGTGGCCCGGCTGCCACCGTGGGCATTGCCGGAGGTGGGCTGGGTGGAAGCCAGGTCGCTGACACCAGGGGAGCTCCGGCTGTTTTCAGAAAGCCTGATGCATTCCTCATCTGCAGAAGCCAGCAGAGGAGTGAGCAGCCAGGGCAGCCCCTCCCCTCCGTGGGAGTGTGAGGGGCAGGAGGTGGGGCAGGAGATGGACAAGCCATGTGGGTGTCACCCAGGGGCCAGCTCTGTCCACAGCAGTTTCTGCCTGCCTGGCTACCATTCCTAGCACCCCGCCCATATCCACAGAAGCTTCCCTGGAGGCCCACCGTGGCCACCTGTCCCCTTTGTGGGAGTCTGCCCTGGCTTTCCCACCCACTCTCCTGACTCTGGGTAGCTGTGGGATCACACTTGAAGGACAAGGGACCAAGGGACCTGGCCGCCTTGCTGTCTGGGGCTCAGATCCTGGGTGGATGTTCTGGGAGGAAGCCTCCTCAGGTTCCTTTGTGCTCTGGGCTCATTGACAGCTACTTCCTAGGAGTCAAAGACTGTTTCTAACCAGGTGGCGATGGCACGCACCTGTAATCCTAGCATTGAAACCGGCCCGCTGCAAATATAAAGCCAGCCTGGGCTACCAGTTACTCAGTTTCAAAATAGAAAATTATCTCCAAACAAACTCAAATTCAAAGCAAACAATAAACCCGAAACTTGTTTCTACCACAGTCTGGGAAGTGGGGATCCACCTGCCTGGGACATTTGGGAGGGATGGCCAGTAATCAGTCATACCTTCAGGCAGGAGAAGGTGCTCCACCCCCATCTCCGGCGCCAGTCCGCCCCCACCCGACCCTTGCTTGCCTCTGACTCTGGCCAGATACTCTTTAGGGTCTCCACAAGCTCCAGCAGCAAGCAGTAGTACGTGTGCCAGCTGGGAGCCAACAACCTTGGGCCTCTTTCCTACCCTCAGTTGTCTGTCATGGGGGCGGGAGCCTACCTCGGTGAACAGGAAGCTCTTTGGCCCAGGCCTGAGAGGCCTAGCCTCGTGGGAAGCCTGGCTGGTCATTCACGCAGCCACATGGCCCCCACTGGAGGCCAAGCTTCGGTTTGGGGAAAGGCTGGTCTCTGGAGGGTAGCGCTAGGCCAGGAAAGGTACTCAGGGCCTCACCTGGCCAATGGCCCACCTGGGCTTCAGGCTGAGGGAGGGGCAAAGGGAGGAGAAGCTAAGCCTTGTCCCCGCCCCTGTCGACACTCTATCCCTCCGGGGCTGTTTGCTCAGCAGCAGCTGGCTTCCAGGAACGGCCTGGCTGGCAGGTGCCTTCACCTGCTGGCACCAGGTTGTCAGGCAGTTGAGCAGGCAGGGACAGGAGAGAAGGGTGCGCGTGAGCTGGGCCAGCTGGAGGAAGAAGGCCATGAGGGATTCACGGACATAGAACTTCTTTTTTGAGTGGTGAGAAAGGTCTAGAACTAGACCTATTGTGGGCATCCCTACTACTCTAGAATTGTGCGCTTAAAACGGGGCAGTGCTGAGGATGTGGCTTACTTGGTGGAGTGCTGGCCTAGCATGCATGAAGCTCAGGGTTCCATTCCCTGTGTCGCATAAACCAGGCATGATGGTATATGACTGTTTTCCCAGCACTTCTGAGGTAAAGGCAGGAGGATGAGAAGTTCAAGGTCATTCTTGCTACAAACTGCTTTAGGCTAAACTGGGCTACGTGAAAGTCTGTCCCACTGAATCGATCACTATACATATTCATGAATGAAAATACAAATGAGTGAAAAAATAAAAATAGGTAAATTTAATCAAACCTCATGGCACAGGCCTGTCATCCCAGCTACTTCGGAATCTGAATAATAGGACTGGTAATCCAAGACCAGCCTAGGATACAGAGTGAATTCAAGACCAGCTTGGGCAACTTAGTGAGACCCTATCTAAAAATAAAATGTAAAAAAGTGTGCTGGGAATGTAGTTCATCTTTAGACTGTCTTCCTAGAATCTACCAGTGAGGGCCTGGGGTGTGGCTCAGTGGTAGAGCCCCTGCCTAGAATCCCCCAGTGAGGGCCTGGGGTGTGACTCAGTGGTAGAGCACCTGCCTAGAATCCCCCAGTGAGGGGCTGGGGTGTGGCTCAGTGCTAGAGCCCCTGCCTAGAATTCCTACCATGTGACACGCCTGTGGAAAGAGGTTCACCTGCCCTGGATCCTGGAGTAGGTGGGGACTCTGGCCATATCTCAGGCCTGTTCTGGATTCATATGGGCTTTACTACTGTGGGTGTGTTATGATGTCACCCATCCGGTCCTTTGTGCCACCTGACCCTACTGATGACTTAGACATGGCTTCAGGCTACTTTCCTTTTGGAGTTGAGACACGGACATTGGAGGCTTAGCGCGTGTCTGGGATACTCCAGAAGTACCCAACTGTACAAGGCTGAGATCTGTCAACCCCATGATCCCTTACGATCCATGTCTTCTCATCAGGTACTTTCCATGACTGCACATGCCATGGGAGTCATTTCCTGACTGCTTAGGCCACCTCTGTCCCTGACATACAGGCCCTGGACCATGGCTGCTGCTCCCTCACCTCCCAGATACTGATGTCCCGGCCTTCTGTCACTTCTAGCAATGTCTCTGCATCCCATTGCTAAAAACTTTCATCTGAGATCTGTTTGGGTGTTTATCTGTCCTCCTTGTTAGGAGTTTCTGGTTCCTGACGCTGTGCCTGGGTCCTTAATAACTCTGTGAGAGTAGTGGACGGCCTTGGGCTGTGCATCTCCTCTTGGCTGGAGTTGCCACTGTTCTGAAGGCGCCCACCTGAGCCCTGCCCTGCCCCCACAGAGACACCATTCAGTGTATGGGGACTGTCATCTTTGGGAACAATGCTGAAGGCCAGAGACAGCTCTGCCCATGACATTTAAGGGCTTGTGGGATTTGCAGGGGCAGGGGTCCACCTCACCCACTTCTGCTGCCAGAAGGGAAAGTGAGGCCTGTGGCCCTTGACTGTTCTGTATCCAGAAGTCAGTATGCGAAATGAACCCAGGTTCTCCCTCAGGCCAAGTGGAGGAAACGACTGAGCAGGCAGCAGGGAGTACTGTTTTGACATCAGGACTTCCCTGCCTGGCATCAAAGGGCTAGTCTTCTAGGAAGAGGGTACTGGGCAGGAGGCCTGGTAGGCAGGGGGGCCTGCTTGCTGGGAACAGGGACAGCATCAACTAGAGGTGTCCTTGGCCGTTGGGAAGCCCCTTCAGTTATGGCTGCCCTTTCCTCTGAGAGTGGAGGCCAGACCCAGTGGCGTGCCTGCTGATCTCAAGCTGTCCTGCCCCTGGTGTGTTCACTCTTAGCTACCATCTCAGGAAAGACTTGGAAGGTCTGTCTCAGCCTCTCCCGGGCCTTGAAGGCTCTTCAGAAACCCGGGAAGAGTTTTGAGGCCCCCGCCATCTCTACCCAACTTCATGAAGTCTTTTCTGGAAGGGACCTCAGCCCTCAGCCCTTTATCCTGCCTGTGACCATGGACCCTTTTCCCTCTCTAGGCTTCAGTTTGCCCACATGTAAAGTGGATTTAGTTAGGAACTGGGCTGCTCAACTGGCCTTTATTCCTGTTAACACAGGCTTCTTTCTTGTCCTCTCCATCCAGGTAGGGCAATGCAGGGACATTTCTGATCAGCAGGCCTGGCAAACCTGGAATTCTGAGTGTGCCCCACATGTGAATGTGTCTGAGCCTCAGTGTTTCCACCTGCAAGATGGGACAGCAATGACTGCCTTTGGGCTGCTAGGAAGAAAAGGTGAGGTACAATCTGACCTACTTTATAGAAACACAGAAGCCCCCCCCCATTCCTGAGCCTTCAGATCACTCCTCGATCTCGGCAGGCTCTGCCCCCTGCTGGACAACTTTGGTTACTGCAGCATCTTCCCAGTGGTATCCAAGCTGTGAGGGTTCACTCAAGGTGGGAGAGATCAGGTAGCCATCTCAGTAATGGACTTTAATGAAGGCGATGGCACCCTCCTGGGTGGTGGAGCCCCTTTCTGGCTCCCCCTTCTGGGAATGTGAGGTGGGGCGGAGATGGGTCTCTGCTGGGTGCACAGTGTGGCGTTGGCACACACATCCCAGCTAGGGCTGGGGACCATCTTTGCTGCCTGGCTCTGGAACAAGGGAAGGGTTTGCCAAATGATTCGCTTGGAGAGGGAGTCCACAGTCTCGACAGAGGACCACATTCTGGGAGCTGAAGAAGGAGGGGGAGCTGCTGTGCTGAGCTCCGATATAACAGGAGAAGTGAGGGGTCACAGGGGAAGGCAGCAAGAGAGAGGCTAGCTTCCTGTCCCTGCTTCTTCACACACTGCTGAGTGAGGCCTCACCAGAGGCCGGTATCAGAGGCCACACTCACAGAGGGCTGGACCCTGGCCACATCCATATGAGGATAGTCCCACTAGCCTACTGTTCACTGTGACCAGGACACAAGACTCCTGGCCAATCCAGAAGGCTGTACTGAGAGAATTGGGGGTGGGGGTTCAGGAGAGCCACTCTGCCTGTTCCTCACTTCCACCCCTGTCCCATGGCCTCCACCTCTGATGCAGACTGAGGTTTCCACACTCAGCTTCGGGCTGGTCTGTGGCAAGTCTCTAGCTGGCCATCTGGTCTCTCTAGAGTCGGGGTCAGGGTTTGTTTGCCCCGGGGTAAGTAACCTGCTAGTAGAACTCGCTGGCTGAGCTGACACGTCCAGGTCCGGCCCTGCAGGGTGGGCAGTATAATTTTGGCATCCAGTCGCCCCAGGCTGATCTCCAAATCCTCTGGATCCCCTGCTAGTGTCCACTGGGTGTCGGGCAGCCTTTGTCAGTGAGGTTTGTTTCTGTCGGCGCTCTGGCCCTGATCCAGCTAGCACCCACACCTGAGGCGTGGCAGGGTGGAGATGAAGCCAAGAGCTCCCTATGGGTCAAGGTGCTCAGGTAGGTTGAGAGGCCCTGGGTGTCTCTCTTTGCGGGTTCCAGGAAGTCTGGGTGATGAGTCCCGATTGCTGGCCTTCCGTGTTGGGGATCCCCACAGCCACCCCTTCTCTCTGCCTGTGCCGCCTCCAGCTGAGACTTCCAGCATACCTGCCCTGGAGTCTAGAATGAGTATGTAGTGCCTTCTGGTGACCGAGATGTGGCCCCTCACTTGGATAGACGCAGCCTTGAGAAAGGTGGGGCCAGACAAGTCAACACGACCAAGCCTTGCCTCAGTTTCCCCAGGCTGTTTATCTTTCTGTTTATGGTTTCACAGAGGGTCTGGACACTCAGCTGGGGACTCTGGTTGCTAATCTCAGGTGGCTACAGGCCCTCTTACCAGGCCAGTGAGGACCTGGGACTCAGAGCCAGCTCAGCTGCCTTGGTGTCAGCTGAAGCACAGGTGGATCCCTGACTTTCATCCATAGGGATGGCTAAGATCTGCTTGTGCCCAATGTCCCTAGACCCCATGGTGGGTCATCCTTGTGATGTCTGCCAACTGTGCCCCCTCCCTGCTCCTGTACCCACCGCCCTCTCTAGACCCACCTCTTTAGTCTTTAGAGAATCTGTCAGGGCCTGTCCGGGCTTGACTTTGCCCCACAGCCAGATGCCAGACTTGGGTGTGGACCTGGGGGGCCCTTCCACTTGGAGATGGGAAAGCCTTGCCCCGGTCCTGAGACCCTTTGTAGTAAGTAGGGAGTCTGGACACAGGTGGAGAAGACTGGCTAGGGGATGTGAGTCTCTGATTCTTGGCAGCAAGTGTGTCCCCACCGTGTTGGTGTCATGGGGCCACTGCTTGGACACCATTCTATTCCTGAGCCAGCCCCACACGCATGCACACTCCCTCACACCCACACAGCTCACCTCCATGGTGGCTCTGGGCAGCTGGCAGGGCCCACTGGGCTGGTGTGTTGCTTTGGTTTCTCAGTACACACTCTGCAGTTTCTGGACCTGGGGAGGTCCCTCCTCAGTGTGGTCTCCAGGTCTCTGCTGTCCTCCTTCTCAGCAACCGGGGAAGCCCAGGTCCCTTGGATACTTTTGCTGCTTCCCAAGCATGGCTTCTCGGAGGCCCTGAAACTCCTCCCAGTCCTGCCTGGCCTGCCTTGCCTGCCCAACAGCCTCATAGGAACACACCCTTCACCAGGCACACCCTCTGTCATCCTGGATTCTGGGACCAGCCTTTCTTTCCCTGTCCTGGTCAATAGTGTCCACAGGCCTAGTCCTTAGAGCTGCGATGGATAGACAGGCTTGTGACCATGAACCCAGTGGGGAGCTGGTCTCCACATCTAACATGGGTTCTCAGGTAGGGTCATGATGCCAGTGACATGTATGTACTGAAGGACAAGGATGACTTCCAGCTTCTCCCTCTGTCCACGCAGCTCCCTCTCCTTTCATCTCTGAAGCACCTGAAGGCGGACATCACCTCTAACCTCTGATCAAGGTCACTGACATCTGTCCCAGGATGCTGGCATCAGGAGACACAGGCTAAGTAAGTGCCTGCCATGGTTGTCCAAGGGCATGGAAGAGCTTTGAAAGAGGGTGGGTCACGGTGCTACCAGAATCTTGGGGATTGGGACCAGCAAGGTGGCTCAGGAAACAAAGGGTGCTTGCCACCAAGCCTGATGACCTGAGTTTGATCCTTGGGGCCTGCATGGTAGAAGGAAAAACTTTACTTCCTCACTATCCCCCACATGTATGCAATGGGACATGCATGCCCACACAAATGTAAAAAAAAAAAAAAATCTCGTTTGTCCTATATCTTTGGTAAGGCCTTAGGGAGTTGCAGCTGGGCCCTAGTTGCGAAGGATGCCCAATGCTTCTCATGCTCTGGATGGTAGGTACCACTGCATCTTCTTATGGAGGATCTCTCCCCATTTCCCCATCTCCCTGCTTCTTCCTATCACCCTTTATCCCCATGGCTTCATTTGTGTTCAGTCCTCCATCATGATGTCGGCAGTCTGTCACCCCCACACCATTGTGTCTGTGTGGTGGGGCTGGGTTCAGGGCTCCATGAGGCCTTAGGTGCCGTGTCCACTCTGCAGTGGGCTCTGAGACCTGGGACATAGTTCTTTTCAAGCTGTGTTACTTGGGCTTGTATCTAGAGATTTCTCCCACTTGAGCAGAGCTCTGGGGTCTTCCAGCTTGTGATCCTTGTAGAATCTGTTTATTCCCACTTTCAGCCGAGCCTAGCACTCTTGGCCCTACGGACAAGCCCTGATGTGTGACGGCAAACTGTAAGTCATAGCGGTAATGCCCCTGCAGTCACCCTGTGCATCATGTAGGCTCCTGACCTCCCTCACCATTGGCCCCTGCTCCAGTTGCTCACATAGGGCCTGTCTTTGTCTCTTTTGGTATGTGGCACACGAGGATTTTGGGCAACTGCTTCATCTGCCTGGCTTTTTCCATGGGTTCTGGAGATCTGAACTCCAGCCCGCAAGCTTGGTAAGCCTTTCATCCCAGCTCTGAGCCTCTTGATTTCCCAGTCCTCAACCTCTAGGCAGGACAGTTCACTGGCTTGCCTGTGTGCTGCTTACTTGGTTATAGGGAGCAAGGTAGGGCTTGGTCAAGCTCCTGGAAAGGCTCCTGCTGGGACCCCTGAGGATATATACCTTCCTAGGCCTCCCTTGACCTCTTTAGTGCCATCACTGGCTGAGCAAGAGCACACTGTCCTATCCACTGGGGAGGCTGCTTGCTCTCAGCAGAAAACTGCTAAACGACCTCATGGTGGTGAAGGCATGACC
The DNA here is from genome assembly GCA_004026605.1 of Ondatra zibethicus. Lineage (NCBI taxonomy): Eukaryota > Metazoa > Chordata > Mammalia > Rodentia > Cricetidae > Ondatra > Ondatra zibethicus. The sequence goes on along the minus strand of PVIU01013207.1, from coordinate 43,752 downwards.
TTTAGGGACAGCCTGGTCTGTGGCATGTGACAGGCAGAGCAATCTATGTTCATGCTTTCCATGCGCTAGGAGTTGATTACAGATCTACCCCAGGTGTGTGCCATGTGCAGCCCCTGTATCCACAGAAATACTTTCCACCCAGAAATTGCTGGTGCTGTGGATCTCTTCAGGGTGACATGGGTCTCTCCTGAGTTACGGTGGCAGCAGAGCACAGAGGACGCTCTGGCCAGGTCCCTTCTCCAGTAGAGCCTTGGCTGATTTACACAGCAGATTTGGGTCAGGGGCACTGGCTTAGATGATTAAGGCATTTGTTATGGGTCTGTGTTTTACGGCTACCAGACAGCTCCGGACAGCTCCAAGCAGCTGTAAATACTGCCCAGCTTAGAGAGGGAGCCGGTTCAATTACAGGTCAGTTTCAGTACCCCTTCCCAAGCAGGCAGCTCTAGCCCTGCAAAGTGAGTGAAGCTACCTTTATGTCCCCAGCTGTCACTTATGTGGAATACACTGTCACTTGCGTTTTGGGTGGGTGGAGGACCCAAGGAGATGACTGGAAAGGAAACTGCCTGAACCAGGACCAGAAGCCTGGAAGCAAAACCAGCATCCCTGAGCCTTATTGGCTGATGGAGCTGACATTGATGAATGAGCTGTTAAAGGGCCTGGTGCCTGGGTGCTCCATCTGGGCTCAAATCCCAGCTCTTTTACCCAGGAGCAGCTGCTGCATAGCCTCTCTGGGGCACAGGTGTCAGGAAAAGGTTGATGAAAGGGATGTAATGGGTCACCCAATGGGCCATGTGAGTGGTCTGCCTAGGGACCAAATCAGAAAACCAAAGCCACAAGCCAGAACTTGGACCTGGCCTTGAGCTCCACCCAGGGTGTTCTCTATCTGCTAAGGCTAGGAAGCTGGGGCTTGCTGGTTATTATCCATCTGAATAATCACAGGCCGATACCAAACAAAGACCTTTGGCCAGTGCCACCACCCTACAGGGCTCACCTGAGCATGCCCTGCCCTGGCTGGCTCTACCAGCTGTTTGTGTTCCACATCGGTCCTTCTCCTTTGTGGCCTGTGAGATTTCTGATGACCCATACTCTCCAGAGGCTGGTGGCAACTGGGAGGTTACAGGAAGAGGTTACAGAGGGGACACCTGGTTGGGAAGTGCCAGACCCCACCGTCAGTCTACCCAGGGGACATAAAGGAGAGAGGAAACCAGGGTCTGGGAAAGGATGGACAATGGGCAAAGATGTGTGGGAGAGCTGCCTGCCAGGGATGGGGGCGCAAGCACGGGGCTCTCAGAGGTTTGGGACACCCCTGTTATAGGCAGCAACACCTCCTTCCAGAAGTTGGGCACAACTCCCCACTCCCACCCCAGCTGAGCTGGTTTCAGCCTACAGCCATCCCCAGTTGTCCTGCATGCAGACATGAGGCTAGCTAGTCCCAACTCATTCTAAGTGGCCACCCAAGCTCACCGCCTATCATTGGGCCTGGCAGGCACTCCTGAACCTTTGGCTCAGAGGCCAAGTCAGCAATTCCGTCCTTGTTTCCTGAGCACACAGGTGACATCCTGGGTCCCTGAAAAGGCACTGGCTTACATTCCACCCAGGATTTCTACCTGGCTCCTCTGTGGCCTCTTCTCCACTGGTGACCATCAGAATATCATAGCAGATTCCCTATTGGACCTGAGAAATCCCCACTCAGCTGTGATCAGGGACCCCACCCCCTGCCCATCTCCTCCCATGGCAGGAGACCCCAGGGGTTCCAGGATGCCAACCTTCAGAGGAATGGGCACCAACAGGCCAACTCTGGGCATCAATGCCAGCCTAATGTCCAGGCTTAATATTGGGCTCAATCCTTGCAGTGAGCCTTGGAAGTATTTCTAACAGCAGATCCCAACTTGATTCAGAAGCCTTCCTCCTCTCTGAGCTCAGGATTGCTCACCTGTGCCCCCCACTTCCCCCACAGATTTCCCATCCAGCCCATCTTTAGGGACTCCACCGGCATGGCCACCCCTCGCTCTGCTTGCCACATGTCCAGTCTCTGCACACGCTTGTCCCTCACTATATTATGTAATTTGAGGCTCTGGCCCATGCCCCCACATGCCTGGGATCTACCTCACAAGCCAGCAACCATGCACTGTGCTTTTGCCAAACAGGTTTTCCTTCCACTCAGTGTCCTGAAGTGAACCTCGACACATGACCATAATGTTTCAGCATTACTGACAAGGCTAGCCAAGTATTTTAGATTTATTTTTGATAAAAAAAAAAAAGTCTCCCCACAGGTGCCGCTGCACACCGAGGGCTGCCAGTCCCTAAACTGGGTGATTTCCACTCAGCAGATGCCTCTGCTGCAGCCCAGAACGGTTCCAGTGCACCAGGCAGCACACAGTAGCCACACAGGGCGAGTCCCCTGAGATATGAATGTTGTTCCCAGCTTCAAAGGCTAAAGCCAGAGAATGAGCCTCCGCCTGACTATCCTGGTGTTGGAAAGATGGGTCGCACAGACCCTGCCGGATCCAACAGTCACGTACTCTGACTTCAGGTCACCACACCTGGCACATCCGGATCACCTCCTTCAAGGCCTTCAGCCCCTCCATGCTCTTGTCCTTCACAGCCATGGCCAGGAGGATGGCTCTGTTTCCTGCTTCTTGAGACACAAAGGCTACCAGGTTCTTCGCAAAGACATGGATGAGTGGCTGGGGAGGGGAGAAGACAGGACCATGACCGTAGGAAACCTCACTTTTTTTTAAAGACAGGTTGTCTAGCCAGGAAGTCATATTATAGCCCAGATTACTGAACTCATGGCGATCTTCCTGCCTCAGTCTCCTGGGATTCCAGGCATGTGCTAACATGCCCAGTTTTTTGTTTGTTTGTTTGTTTGTTTGAAGAGTGTGTGCATGTACATAGGTATGAGGAGGCCTGGAGACAACCCCAGGTATCAGCCATAGAGCACCATCATCTACTTTGAGACAGGGTCTCTCATTGACTTGGAATTCTCCAGACTGAATGGCCAGCAAGCCCCAGGATCCTTCTGTCTCTGCCATCCCAGCACTGGGAATATCTTTTATTTATTTGTAAATATTGAGACAGGACCCTCTCTGTGGTTGGAACTTGCTATGTAGATGAGGCTGGCCTTGGCCTCCCTAATGGTAGAGTTAAAGGTGCACATCACCAAGCCGAGTCTCACACTCAAACTCAGGTCATGCTTGCAAGGACTTTAGGAACTGAGCTATTTCTTCAGTCTCCATTTTATTTATTTATTTGTTTGTTTTGTTTATGAAGCAAGAGCTCACAATGTAGCCTTGATTGATCTAGAACTTGCTATGTAGACCAGGGCCTACTTTCATCTCCTAAGTATCAAGATTAAAGATGTGCATTGATATGCATGGCTATTTAGTCTCAGTCTCTCTCTATATATATATGTTTTGTTATATGTAATTTTTCTATGTTACAGTTAAAATCTTCCTTTTTATTAAGACAGAAAAAGGAAGATGATATAGGATTCCCCTCTGTATGCTATGAATATGTTTTATTACCATTGGTTATTAAAGAAGCTGTTTCGGCCAATGGCTTAGTAGAGAAAAGCGAGGCGGGAAATCCGAACAGAGATATAGAAAGTAGGCAGAGTCAAGGAGATGCCATGTAGCTGCAGAAGGAGTAACATGCCTGTACTGGTAAGCCACAGCCTAGTGGCGATACATAGATTAATAGAAATGGGCTAATTTAAGATGTAAGAATTAGTATAAGAAACCTGAGCTAATAGGCCAAACAGTGTTTTAAAATACAGTTTCTGTGTGATTATTTTGGGCTTGGGCAGCCAGGAAATGAATAAGCAACCTCCATCTATGTGTGTGTGTGTCTTCTGTATATGAGAGAGTGAGAGTACAACTTGTGGCAGTTAGCTCTCTCCATCCACTGTGGGTTCAGGGGTCTGAACATAGGCTTGCAAGCCAAGTGCTTTACCCCCCAGCTCTCTCATCGCTTCCTGCCTTTTGAATAGAGGGTCTCATATAGCCCACGCTGGCCTTATGTAGGGAATGAAACTGAACTCCTGGCCTGGTGGTGGTGGCACACACATTTAATCCCAGCACTTGGGAGGTAGAGGCAGGTGGATCTCTACGAGTTTGAGGCCAGCCTGGTTTACAGAGAGAGTTCCAGGACAGCCAGGGCTACACAGAGAAACCCTGTCTCAGGAAACAAAACAAAAAACAAACCCTGTTTTGAGACAGGGTTTCTCTGTGTAGCCCTGGCTGTCCTGAAACTCCCTCTATGGACCAGGATGGTCTCAGACTCACAGAGATCTGCCTGCCTCTACCTCCAAGTGCTGAGTGCTGGGATTAAAGGCATGTGCCACCACTGCCCTGCTGTGTGTGTGTGTGTGTGTGTGTGTGTGTGTGTGTGTGTATGTGTGTTTGTGTATGGATATTTTGCCTGCCTGTATGAGTGTGAACCATGTATGTGCAGTGCCTACAGAGGAGGGTGCTGGATCTTCTAGGACTGAAGCTATGGATGGCTGTGAGCCACCATGTGGGTGTTGGGAATTGAACCCAGATTCTTTGGAAGAACAGTCAGTGTTCTTATCGGCTGAGCCATCTCTCTAGCCCTTGTTTTTGTTTCTTTTTAAGGGGTGGGGGGAGGAGAAGAAGATCTATCTCTAGCTGACCTTGAACTCACCACATAGCTCAGGTGTGATCACAAACTCATAGCAACTGGTCTGCTCCAGTCTCCCAAGTGAGGAGTACAGGTATGCACAACCACACCCGGCTCAAACACTATTTTCCTGATGCTCTCCTTAAGCACCCATCAGGGATCCAGACCAGCTTCCCACACCTTCCCTAAATCACCTCCAGGGACACCAAGGCCACAGTGATTCAGAGCGCAGAGTGGACCGCACACGGCAGACATAACCAACAGCTGACGAGGCATCATTAAGATTTTCCCTCAGTGCCTCTGTGTACCATCTTTGTGGTTACCCCTAAACCAGACAGACATGCCTGCAGAGGGGATTGCTGTCAAGACTCAAGAAGCAGACATACACATAAAGCCTTCATTAACATAAAGCCACACAACGGGGTCAAATTGAGGAGATGGCTGTGTCACAAAATCAATACCTCCACTGGGCGTTGAGTAAAACGCTGACACGCTGCGAAAAGCATCATTAGGGGCAGCCAGGGCACCCTCAGATCTGAAAGGTCCTGGAGAATGCTGACTTTGTCCTTGGGTGTGTACAGGGGGGCGCCTATCAGACACCCCATATCCTTCTGGACAAATGACTCCCAGATAAAGATTGTTCTCCCAACCCCTTTACCTCGTCCTTCCCGAGGAGGACTTTTGTGGTTAGTACTGGCTTGGTGATGTCATTGGCCACGTTGCTGGGCTCCAAGGAGACTAGCGTACCCATCTTCCCAAACTGGGTCACCACAACCAGGATGTGGCTGCTGAAGGCCGTGCAGATCACCTGGGTGGGCACACCACATACCACTTCTGTCTTCTGTTTAGATACTACCAATGGTTTGTCTTCCATGGTTGTGTTCTTCAGTGGGGGCTTCAGTCATAAAGTAAAGAAAAAAGGGGGGGAGCAGTCAGTCAGGTCCATCCTGGAGCTCCAAAGCAGACATGCCAAGCAAGTCATTTCAAGTTGCAAGTAGTAGTATATGCCTGTCATCCTTGCACAAGGGAGGCCGAGGTTGGAGGACCCCGAGTTCGAGGCCAGCCTGAGTTACATGGGGGGGAGACACTATCTTAATACCCTGCCCGGACTCAAAACCGAGTGTGCGCATGCTCAGACAGGCTTCTATTAGTGTCTTTGTCCAGCCACACTGCCTGCGATTACAACCCATCGCTCTCCCCGCTGTTACCTACTTGTAGATATCAGGGAGAAGGGAAACTACCGAGCTCACCAGGGACCCCGACCCCGCAGGGCTGGGGACGGTTGGGGCACTACCGACTGTAGCCGGGCCCGAAACCGGCAGCAACCAGCGATCACCGCATCAACCACGCCAAAAACAAAAGTCCGGGCACAGCGGAGCCAGCTCACACTTAACAAACGCGCGGGTAGAGAACTTCCGGTTCCGGTCTTTGGTCCGGTCCGTGGTTCGCCGCAATCCCAGAGCCTTAGGTTCCGCGTTGCTACGGAGACCGCCAGGCTTCGTGATAAAAGAACTCTGTGCCGCTTCTGGGTCTAGGAGCTTCAAGACCCTGTGGGTGGTGCTTGAACCCAGTGTAGGGGGCTTTGTGTCCCAGCTGTGCAGTGGGATGGCAATAATAGTAATAATTACTATTTCTTTTCTTTTTTGGTTTTTTGAGACAGGTTTTCTTTGTGTAGCCTCGAACTCAGAGATTCACTTACTTCTGCCTCCCAAGTGCTGGGATTAAAGAAGTGTGCCACCACCGCCCGGTTTATATTTATTTTCATTTGTTTTTTTCGAGACAGGGTATATCTATGTAGCCCTGTTGTTGTGGAACTCACTATGTAGAGCAGGCTGGCTTTGAACTCACGGGGATCTGCTTGCCTCTGCCTTCGGAGTTTTGGGATTATTTTCTTCTATTTTGAGACAGGCTCTTAAGTAGCCTAGGTTAGCCAAGGGTGACCGTGAACTCCTGATCCTCCCGCTTTCACCTTCCAAGTGCTGGGATGACAGGCATGCCCTACCATACATGGTTTAAGTGGTGTGGGGATAAATCCAGGAGTTTGGCTGGGTGTTGGTGACACATGCACTTTAATCCCAGCACTTGGGAGGCCGAGGCGGATCTCTGTGAGTCTGAAGATGGCCTGGTCTACAGAACGAGTTCCAGGAGAAACCCTGCCTTGAAAAACCAGAAACCAAACCAAAACAAAAACTCCAGGAGTTTGTGCAAACTCAGCAACTGAGCAAAACTGAGCAAAAACCCAGCTTTTTCCTCCTTTCCTCTGTTTTTCATTTCCTTCCTTCCTTTCTTTTGGGTATTGAGAAACAAGTCTACTCATTTACATTAGGTATTGCTCAGCTGACAGATGCTTTAAAAATTAAACAGTATTTATTTGTTTATCTTTTATTTGTGTATTTTTGCCTGCCTGAATGTATGTGTACCATGTGCATGCAGTACCCTCAGAGGCCAGAAGAGGGAGTTGGATTCCCTGGAACCGGAGTTACAGACAGTTGTGGGCTGCCATGTAGATGCTGGGAACCAAACCTGGTTCTTTGCAAGAGCAGCAAATGCTCTTAACATTGAGCCATTAAATTAAAACGATTTTTTTCTTAAAAGTATAGACTTCAAAATGAGCATATTCCTCTTATTCCTTCTACCTACCCTTTCCTCCTCTTCCTTCCTGTTAATCCTCTTCATTTTCCCAAACAAATTCATTTCTTTCACTTAACACACACACACACACACACACACACACACACACACACACACACACGTTTCCTGTGACTATGTAAAATCTAGGAACCGCAAGTGAGAGAATACATACAATATCTGTCTTTCTGAGACTGGCTTAATTTGCTTAACATGATTATCTCCAGTTTCGACTACTTTTAAGAATGACATAACCTCATTTGTGTATGTGGGTTCCTGTGTGTGGTGTGGGTGCAGGTATGTGTGGAGGTCAGAGGTCAATTTAGTTACTGTTCCTTGGGAGCTGTATTCTCCCCTTCTTTCTGTTCTGTTCTTTCTTTCTTCCTTCCTTCCTTCCTTTTTTTTTTCTTTTTTTGCCCCCTTGAGACAGGTTCTCACTATGTAGCCTTGGCTGGCCTGGAACTAATTATGCACACGAGGCTGGTCTCAGAGATTCACTCACCTCCGCTGGGGTTAAAGGTGTGCTACCACACCTAGCTACACCTTGTTTCTTGAGCTAGGTAGGATTGCTGGTCTAGAGCTCACTAGTTAGGCTAGGGGGATGCCAGCAAGCTCAGGGATGTACCTGTCTCCACTTCCCCAGTGCTGGGCTTACAGGCTGTACCAGATCTCCAGACTTTTAGACATGGCCTCTGGGGATGGAACTTTGGTTTTTGTGCTTGCAAGGTAAGAACTTCACTGACATCCATCTCACTGGCCTCACCTCATTCTTTACGGCTGAGGCTCCACTGTGTATATACTTCATGTTTTCCTTACCCATTCCTTTGTTGTTATAGACCTAGATCAGTTCATCTTTTGCAGCTCCCTTAGAAACACCATGAGCCCCTTTGAAAATAGAATGCTTGAATGCGTGGTCTGACCCCACCCTGGCCTTCCCTGATGTTCAGCTTGATGTCTGACCTGGTTTCCTGACACTGGCTGAGGATACTTGAGCCTGGGCCACTGACCCTCACCAGGTCCCAGCTAATTCCTGGAACCCCTGACCCTTACTGAGGCTCAGGGAAAAGCAGGAGGAAGCCCCTGTACTGCTTGGGTGAGTTTTGCATCCAAACCAGAAAGCTCCACTGCTACTCTGATGGAGGTTTCATCGACTGGGAAAGCCTTGGGCAGATACTGGGAAAAGCTGCAACCTTGAGACCCTTTCCCAGAGGTTGAGAGCCCTGAAAACCCCACCTTGGAAGCCTTTCTGTACACTCTGCTGACTGCCCCAAAAAAGCCCCGTTTCTGCTTACACAACTGAAGTCCTTAGACAGCTCAGGCATTCTTCTCGATAAATTCCCTCCCTCCTTGAGTTAATGACTCCTTATCCAAGCTCCGTCGAGCCGTATGAAGCTTGCTTCCAAAATGATTTCTTGGTGGTGTAAAAGAAAAGGCATGCATACAAAGCATGATGGGAATAGACACAGACCAAGAGGAAACTCATTTCTGAGCATTCTCGCAGTTGGCACGTGAAGGGGGAAGATTAGGGTTTCATGGCACTAATACTCAAGAAGCAAGGAGCGTATAGATTTCTCAGCAAAGTCTTTTTGTTGGTTCTAAATTTAAACACGCATCCGCCCACACACCACAAAAGCAAATTGCTGGCGTGTTGCTTTGCCTAGAGAAATCTTCAAAAGCTTTTGATCCACCTTGTTATGCGTGTTCTCTCAGAGACAGAGGTCCAGGAACCCTGCCTCCCCAGCACGTGGAAGCCCTGGAAACTTACCGATCACCTTTGGAGAACAAGGTGGGCGGCATTCTGGTCATGTGGTTGAGCAGCTAGGTGAGGGGTTGACTTAGGGCTGGTTTGCATCTTGATCTGTTGATAAAGATCAAGCCTGAAGGAAAACAGAGGAAAGGTTGTGTCCCGGATCTATGTGCTGTTGTTTCAGGGAGGAGACCTCCTCATGGCTTAAACGGATGCCTGGACGGGATTCGATGCCTGTACGGGATTCATATGATCAATCAGGGCTCAGTGGGAAAAGCACTTTCTGTGCAAGCGTGAAGACCTGAGTTCAAATACTTAGAACCCATGCAAAAGCCCTCTGAAGTAATGTGTGCTTGTAATCCCAGTGCGTTTAGGGAGAGATGGGAGGGGCGGACAGGGATGTCCCTGGAGGCTCAAGGGCCAGCTAGTGTGGGGAATGCAGCAGCCTCAAACAAGGTGGAAAGTGAGGACCAAAGCCCGAGGTTGTCCTCTGACTTCAACGTGTGCCATAGCATGAGAGCCTCCCAGTCACACATCATCACACACACATCAGACTCAGAGATAACTTAACAAAAGGAGGAATCTCATTTCCTGTTTGGTTGTTCTTCAGTGTGTGTTGGAGGGGCTACTGCACTGGAAAGAAAGACTCTCCCCACCCTTTTCGTTTTTGAGACAGGGTCTCACTGTGTAGCCCTGTCTGTCCTGGAACTCACTATGTAGACCTGATCTACTTGTACCTACTTCCCAAGTTCTGGGACTACAGGCATACTCACAGAGATCCGCCTGCCTCTGCTTCCCTAGTGCTGGGATTAAAGGTGTGCGCCACTAGGCTGGGCTGGAAAGGAAAACCCTTAAGTGGACACATTTAAAATAGCCGTTGTTGGGGCTGGAGAGATGGTTTAGTGGTTATGAGCACTTGCTGCTCTTGTTCTCCTGAATGTGGGTCCCAGCACCCACCTAGGGTGGCTCACAACCACCTGTACCTCAAGCTCCTGGGAATCTGATGCCCACCGATGGCACTCGTATACATACATACACACACTAATAATAATAATAAAAATAAAATGACAACTGTAATTTGAGTCTGTACTATCTCCTTTGTGCTCAGTAGGGGTCCTAAAGCCTTAAGGAGGTGGAGCCCAGCTGGAGGAAGTGGGTCGCAGAGGGTGGGTCTTGAGGCTTTATGGACAGACTCCACTTCCCCTTCATGCTCTGCTTCCTGAGTATTGGATATATTGAGGCTGGCCAGCATCCTGCTTCTGCCACACCCGCCTGTGGCCATGCCTTCTCCCCACAGTGGCCTCTCTTCCTCTGGAGCTGTGAGTCAGAATTCCCTTTTCTTCCTTAAGTTGCTTCTGTCTGTGTCTTTTATGACAGCAACAGAAAAATTAAACAAGACAACTATGGGATCAATAGTGCCAGCGTGGGAGTAAGGGTGTTGTTGAGGCCAAGTGCGGTAGGTGCATACCTGTACTCAGGCCGTGGGAGGCTGAGGCAGGAAGATGGTGAATTTGAGGCTAGCCTGGGCTATATAATGAGACTCTGACTGAAAAGAAAATTGACTTGAGAGCCTGGGGATGAGGCTCTGTTGCTGGCATGAATATAAGTCAGGTCTGATCCCCGGCACTGCAGGAATGGAGTGTTAACAGAGCATACCTGGCATGCTAGTACCAGGAGGTCAAGACAGGAGTTTAAAGACAGTGTGGGCCACAAAGTGAGCTCAAGGCTAGCCTGGGATACATGACATCATGTACCAAAAAAAAAAAAAAAAAAAGATTGAGGTGGCCGGAGAGATGGCTCAACCATTAAGAGAATTTCCTGCCCTTCCAGAGGAACTGACTTTGAACTGCAGCACCTACAAGGCCACTAACAGCCATCCACCTGTATTTCCAGCCCCAGGAGGTTCAATGTCCTCTTCCGGTGTCGTCATTCCCTAGGCAGGCATGTGAATGCTGCACAGACACACATGCAGGCAAAGCACTCATATGCATAAAAAATTAAAAGAACAAAAATAATAAGAATAAAATAGATTGAGAGGTTGCTGTGAGGGTCTGGAGAGACGCCTCAGCCTCTGGGAGTGCTCACTGCTCTTCCAGGGAATCCAGCTGTGTCCCCAGCACCCATATCCCATGACTTACAACTTCCTGTAATTCAGCTCCAGGGGATCCATGCCTTAACCTGGCCCCTCGAGTCACCCACACATACATCGCACACACTCGCATAGACACACACACATAAATAAAAATAAACCTTTTTTATTTATTTTTTGGTTTTTCAAGACAGGGTTTTTCTGTGTAACCTTGGTTGTCTTGGAACTCAACTCGCTCTGTAGACCAGGTTTGCCTCAAACTCACAGAGATCCACCTGCCTCTGCCTTCCGAGTGCTGGGATTAAAGACCTGCACTACCACGGCCAGGCTAAAATAAATCTTAAAAATATTATTTAAAAAATGGGGCTGGAGAAATGGCTCAGAGGTTAAGAGCACTGACTGCTCTTCCAGAGGTCCTGAGTTCAATTCCCAGCAACCACATGGTGGCTCACAGCCATCTGTAACGAGGTCTGGCGCCCTCTTCTGGTGTGCAAGCATACACAGAAGGAATGTTGTCAAATATACATAATAAACAATAAAAAAGATGGACTCTCAGAGTTGTTTTAAAAAAATATTATTTTAAAAATGAACGTTGTCTTGAAAATGAAAACTCCAAATACCACACATTTGTCTAATGCTCAGCACATTTTGGGCTGCGAATGTAGTTCAGGTTAGCTGACAGAAATAACAAGGATTCCAGAGCTGATCTGTGTATTGGAAGGGTCACAATTTTTTTTTCTAACAAGCTGGATGGGGCTTTCCACCTTAGTTAAATGTGTGGAAAATCTCCTGGTGTAGGGGATTTTCCAGTTCTGTAGTAAAGAGGAGCATGGTGGTTTTGTATTTATCTACCTATTCACTTTTTTTCAAGGGTGTTACATCCTCACTGAATACCCAAATCAAATAGCTTCTTATTGGCGTATCATCATTTGGCATCCTGTCCACTGTTCTTGATGCTTGCCCATGTGTGCACCGTGCATGCAGAGGTCAGAGGACAACTTCAGGTGTTCAGCTGTCCTTTCTTGGGTCCCTTTCATCTTTTGTTTTGATATAGGATCTATTGGCCTGGAATTCACTAAGTAGGTTTCTTTGCTGAGTGCCACATTTCCAAAGTCCTCCCACAGCATGGCCTGTGTCTGTACTTCCTTCTTCCTGGATCCTCGCGGGGATTAAATGACATCCCATTTGCCAAAAGGCTTCGTCCTGGAGGGCCTCTCACACCCAAGAGACTTGCTAGAGTTTTCGTCTCTTCTCAGGTCAATAGAAACCACGGACATGTGGACATAAGTGGTGAGTCACCGGCTTGCTCTCTGCTCTCTCCACTCAACAGTGTTTGCGAGTAGAAACAGGGTGAGTCAGGCAGATGGGCACACTTGTATTCCCGGAACTTGGGAGGCCAAAGCATGAGAAGCATGAGTCCTAAATAGCCTGGGCTATTTGGTGAGGCTCTGTGCAATGGATGTTCTTGGTTGTTAATGTGAGTGGATCCAGACCCAGCCAACAGGTAAGTCATTGGGCACACTGTGAGGGACCGACACATTTAACTAAGGTGGAAAACCCCATCATACCTGTGGGCAGTAGCTTCTGTTGACAGCTCAGATAAAAAGAGATCTGAGAAGGAAAAGCTTTTGCCCTTTTGCCTGCTCGCCCTCATGTCCAGCTGACAGGTGCGTCTACTCTGTGGCATCTTGCTGCCATTGTCATCAGAACCCAGCTTCTTTAACCTTCCAGCATGGGCCAAAGACCAGATCCTCTGCAGGAATCCTCTGCCTTCAGCACCGACTGGGACTGCTGGGAAGGGTCTAGGTGGCTACCAAATTCTCTGCTTCTACAGTGTGAGACAGCCATTGCTGGACTACCCAGACCATATCATATAAGTCAATCTAGTAAGCCTCCTTTTAACACAAAACTAACAAGCCATTCTGTTTCTCTAGAGAACCTTGAATTTTGTTTAAAAAAAATAAACATCAAGAAAACCATATTAATAAAGATAATTAAAAGAAAGACAAGTTTTGGCAGTGCGGGTAATGTACATGCCTCTGTAACTCCAGCCCCATGCTTGATAAGCCTGAAAGCAGCCTTAGAGACATAAGAGCTCCACCCTCTAGAAGTTCTGGGATGATGGTTTAGAGGTAGGTAACAAAGAAGAAGCCAGGCCAGGGGAAGGGGCTGCCTTTGGAGCCTTCCCTACTTTGGCCACCCTTCAGTTGAGGGCTGATGGATGGGTGGGTGGGTAGTTGGGTGGGTGGATGGATAAATGGATGGATGGACAGATGGATGGATGGTTGGGTTGGTGGATGGGTTGGCAGATAGATGGTAGGATGGATGTTTATGGGAGAGGATGGATGGATGAATGGGTGGATGGGTGCATAGATGGATGGATGGATGGATGGATGGATGGATGGATGGATGGATGGATGGATGGATGGATGGATTGGTGGATGGATGGTTGGGTAAGTGGGTGGATGGATAGGTAGATGGATAGATGGACAGGTGGATGGATGGATGGTTGGGTAGGTAGATGGATTGATGGGTGGGTAGGTGGATGGATGTCTTCCTCCCTCCACACTCCTATCCTAAGCTCTGCAGTTGACACTCTGCCTCATCAGTGCCCTTGCCTGCCTCCTGATGGGTGACTTCCAGGGCTTCACTGAGGGTTCATTTATTTATGATGATTTATTTATTTATGATGTGTATGTCTGATATGTATGTGTGTGTGTTATATTGGTAGAAGTAAGTTGAGTGCGTGTATAGCATGCACAAAGCTCTGGGATTTATCCCCAGCATTGGATGAAATGGTAATCCCAGCTCTCAGGAGTTAGAGGCAGGAGGATCAGGAGCTCAGTCCAGTTCAAGACCAAACAAATGAAATCCAAAAGGAAGGAAAATCCCACAAGGGGTATCCTTGTTGTTAGTCCAGATTCCACAGTGGCACAGAATTGAGAGTTAGCGTACCTCTTTGTTTGTGCCTAAACTAGTAAAGCTCAAATATGACAATCTTTTCCCTTCTCAACCGATGCTCTCCGCCTTCAGTACAGATATTGGAAAGGCACCACCTCATATCCTGAACTATTTGTTTAGCCCTCCAAGAAATGAAAGCTTGATCCACGTTCAGTCACTGCGAGCCTTTATTTCAATATTTTAAGAAGTTATTTCCCCTGGCAAAGAAGCCCGTTCTCTCCTGTGCCTCTGTCAAGATCATTGGTCTAAATGTAAGTGCCTTGCTGCATGTGCCTTTTTCCCCTCCGGGACAGGTGGAGAGGCTGGGGTGTGGCTCAACAGTAGGACACCTGCTTACAGTCCCCCAAGTCGGAGTGGTATCATGGCTCAAAAGTTCAGCACCTGCTTAGAATTATGGCAATCATAGCAGAAACCTTGGGCCATCTTGCCATTTGTTCATTTCAAAGAAGAGGAAATAGAGGCCCTCAGAGGAGAAGAGAATTTTTCTAGAGCCCCAGAAAGCGACTTGTAGGGCAGAGAAGAGTGGTGTAGCCACCATGTTTTGTCCCTCACCTTCCTTACCCCAGGCCCATAGCCTTGCAGTCGTATGCTTGCTCACCAGCACCACCTGCCATGATGGGGACTGAACCCAGATGCTTGGCCAACTAGGCCAATGCCCTATTAAGGATCCATTCCTCTAGACCCTTCCTGAGGGAACATAGGCAGGTGACCTAGTGTGGAGTCACGCACTCCACCCCTCACTGGGGGATTATAGGCAGAAGCTCTACCACTGAGCTACATTGTTAGCCCTCTCTTTACTATTCTGAGACAGGGTGAATTGCCCAGGCTAGCCCTGAATCCACTGTGTAGCTCCAGTATGCTTGGAGCTTGCAATCCTCTCAAGGAGCTGGGTTTTACAGGCCTGGGACACCAGTTCTAACTGCAGGGCTGGTTTTTGTTTTTGTTTTTGTTTTGTTGTTGTTGTTTACCCTTCAGGAGCAAAGCAGTATTGTGAAATGGGATGGCACATGTGACTCTTAAATGCTTTATCTGTGTCACTGGGCTGGGGCAGAGGTTCACAGGACAGCCGTGGAGGCTCAACACAGGGCTTTCTGGCCATGAAACTTCCAGGAAGGTCACCAAATGGAGCCTTGGGGATTATGCGGAAGAAGGACTCACAACAGGGATTTCTGTAGTTTGTATGTTTGGAAGCCTTTCCCATATCTGAATATCTGCAGCTCGGCAGAGTCGGGAGGGCTTTCCCACATCCAAATGTCGACAGCTCTGCAAGCTAGAGGAGATCCAAACACTCACCACGAGACAGCTGCTGCAAAATCCTGCCTGTGCGAAACAAACGCGATGCTAAAGACATGCCAACAATGCCAAGTGCTGACAAGGGTGCAGAGCAACCGGAACACCTGCTATTGTTGGCAGCCATGCAAAGAAGTGCAGGAACACTGGAAAGCAGTTGGATAACCAGCTTTGTTTTGTTTTCAGTGCTGGGAATAAAACCCCGAGCCTCACATATGATGTAGGGCAGGTGCTCCATCGCTTAGCTACACTACCCCGCTTTGACATTTTTCTCTTTTTCAGTACTGGGGATTGAATTTAAGGTCTCACACATACACATTAGACAACTAAACTGATAAAGATAGGCACTCTACCAACTCACTCCATCTCCAGCCTTCTAGAATAATCTTGGAGCTGTGCCTCTGGGCGGGTGCCTGTGCAGGATTATCTTGGAAATGTTAATTGACGTGGGAAGACTTTTCTAGCATGGTAGGCACCACTTCCTGGCTGGCATCCTCGGCTGTATAGGTGGAGAAAGGGAGCCAGCCCAACAGCATCGTGCCCTCATGGCTTTCTGGTTCCTGACTGTGGGTTTGGTGTGATCAGCTCTTCGAAGCTCCTTTATGTCTAGCCACAGTGGACTATACAAGTCAGAGTAAACCCCTACTCGCTTAAGTGGCTTTCGTCAGAGTATTTTTCTCACAGCAGCAGAAAAGTAACTAAGGTGGCAAAGTACTTGCCTTGTGAGCGTGAGGGCCTGATTTAACTCTAGAAACCACACGAAAAAGCCGAACATTAGCCGGGTGGTGGTGGCACACATCTTTAATCCCCACACTCAGGAGGCAGAGGCAGGTGGATCTCAGTGAGTCTGAGGCCAGCCTGGTCTACAGAGTGAGTTTCAGGGCAGCTAGGAATGTTACACAGAGAAACACTATCTTGAAAAACCAAAACCAACCAACCAAACAAACAAAAAACAGGGCTGGAGAGATGGCTCAGAGGTTAAGAGCACTGGCTGCTCTTCCAGAGGTCCTGAGTTCAACTCCCAAAACCCACGTGGTGGCTCACAACCATCAGTAATAGGATCTGACACCCACTTCTGACCTGAAGGTGTACATGCAGAACACTTATACATAAAAAGTATAAATAAATAAAACTAAAAAAAAAATAAAGCCCAGCATTGAAGCATGTGTTTATAGTTCCAGCACCAGGCAAGCAGAAATAGGAAGATCCCTGGAACTCACCAGCCAGCCAGCCTTGCTGAACTGGTGAATACCAAGCCAAAGGATAAACCCTGTCAAAAAGTAGGGTGAATGGCACTTAAAGAATGACACCTGAGATTGACCTCTGGCCGCCACATGCATGTGCACACACGTACCCTTGCACACAGAAGAACACACACACACACACACACACAATAGCAACAGGAGCTCAAAGAGGCATTTGCACACCCATGCTCACAGGTACATCACTCATGGCAGCAGTGACTGAGCATATGGTAGAGCAAAGCCACTCACCTCATTAGCCATAGGGCAAGGGAGAGGCGGGAGGCGCTGGGGTCCCATGGTCTTCAAGGGCATGCCCTGGTGACCTGACCTGAAGGCCTCCAAAATGTTCAGTCACCCCCAAATAGGACCACCCTGGAGACCAGGCTTTAACTCAGAGCCCTGTGTGTACTAACTATATCAGTTACTGTTGTTGACGTGTGTGTGTGTGTGTGTGTGCATGCGTGCACCTCTGATAGCACATGCTACCAGCATCTTCCCACATCCCCTCACCCTCAGTACCTCAGTTCACACAGATCTTTTTGCTGTGGCTGTGCTTGCATTTCACTACTGAGAGCTTCCCTAGAAAGTGTTCAAGTCACTAACCCATCCACCTACCCAACCATCATCCATCGATTTATCCCGCCAGCCAGCCAGCCAGCCAGCCAGCCAGCAACCTATCCATGCATCTATCCAACCATCCATCTCATCCACCTTCCTGGTCATTATCCACCCACCCACCCATCCATCCATCCATCCATCCATCCATCCATCCATCCATCCATCCAGCAACCTATCCATCTATCCAGCCATCCATGTCATCCACCCACCCATTCATCCACCTATTACCCATGCATGCATGCATCCGCCCATCAACACACATCGACACATCCATCCACCTGCTCATCCCTGTATACATTATTCATCTATTCCCCACCCACTTCTTCATACATACATACATCCACCCAACCCCTCACCTACCCATCCTCCATCCATCTTCCCGCCCATTCACCTACCCACCCATCCACTTATCCCAGAAGAGAAATGCTCGCTTGGCTCTTCATTTAGTGAGAAGACCTGAGCCAAGGACTTCCTTGTGCAACCACTCCCCTCCAGTGTTTAGACGGATGCTGAGCCCGGAGGTTCTCTCGGCACGGGATGAAAACAAGAACAGCTTTCCCCACTCATGCCACCACCAGGCCAACAGGCAACAACTTAACAGGGTGAAAAGGATGGAGGAAACACACCTCTAGGAGGAGAGGCATCAAGAAGTACCCAAGTCCTGGAGGGTGGGACTCCTACCTGGAGGAGAAGGCTAGCGGTCCCTTTAATTTGTGTTAAATCAGAAAAAGAGAGAGAGAGAAATAAAAAGGTACTGCAGTCCTTACAGCCTGTGGATCCACCCGTAACCGCTGGCAAACAGGGTGGATTTGAGCAAGGATTGGGCACCAGGAGTAGACCGCGGGGTCGCCAGCCTCATCGAGAGCATGTATTACCAGACATCACCTCTAGGGGGCAGAAGAGTCCATAGAATACTGAAGCTTGCACGCCCGGGCCTTGTGGGTTGAGAACTGGCTTCCTTTCTCTCTCCTGGAAAGCCGTGAATCCCACTCCTTCTTCTGGGTGCACCAGGAAATTTTATGTCTTCTGTGAGGATGGGAGCCAATTCTGTCCCTCTGTCTCTTTCTCTATCTTATCTGATGTCTCTACCTTCGGTCACCTGTGTCCCTCAAAAGTGTGGGCAAGTATATGTCGCAGACACCTGCTGAGCCGACGGTGTAGGTTAGAATGGATTCTGTGCACCAAGACACGGGCTTAGGCTGTCACCATCTGGAGAGAATTCCCGGCACACACAGATGGTAGGATGATACAGAGAATGGCTCGGATGTTCAAAAGCAAGAAGCGTGTCTTGGAATAGACCACATGTTGGGGATGGGAACATAATGGAGACATAAGGTTTGTGCACATCAGACACTGGCTTACTCATGGTTATTAGTTCTAGGTCTCAGATTTAGCTTTCACTTCCCTGGTAGCCCTGGCAAAAATGGAAACAAGACCAGGCACACAGGTTCCTATTTTCCCTGTCACCAGCTGCCTAGAGAAAAACTGGTTTGTCCCCCTCCTCCCTCCTCCACTTCCTCCTCCTCTTCTTTCTCTTTCTCCTCCTCATCTTCTTCCTCCTCCTCTTTTTCATCTTTTTCTTCTGAAAGGATTTTAGGTTGGCAGCAAACTCACAGAAATCCACCTGCCTCTGCCTCTGGAGTGCTAGGATTAAAAGCATGAACCATCATGTCTGGCTTTCTTTCTTCTCTTTAAAAGATTTTTAAAAAATTTTATATGTGTCGGGTGATGTGCATCTTTAATCCCAGCACTCGGGAGGCAGAGGCAGGAGGATCTTTGTGAGTTTGAGGCCAGTCTGGTCTACAAGAACTAGTTCCAGGACAGCTAGAACTGTTACACAGAGAAACCCTGTCTCGAAAAACCAAAAAAAAGAAAAAAATTTTTTTAAAAAATGTATTGTGTGTTTGTACATGTGTGTAAATGCCCATGTATACCTGAAGAGGGCGTCAGCTCCCCTGGAGCTGGGATTAGAGGCTTCCTGGAGTCAGTGGAGTCAGGGAGCTTCCAGATGTTGGTGCTGGCAACTGAACTTTGGTACTCCGGAAGTGGAGCAAGTGCTCTTAACGGATGAGCCATCTCTCACCAGGCCTTGAAGGGAGACATTTGAAGCCCTTTATGATCCTGCAAGTTCTCTCCAAAGGAATTGAGGTGTCAGGACAGTGTTAGGGCCCCCTGGCATGTTCAGATACCTGGAATGTACCACCAATGGACAGGCAGGAAGATGTGTCACCAGGACTCATGGAACAAGGAGACTTCTTGCCTGGGATTGGCTTTCTTCCTTTTAAAAGACAGTAGGTTTTTACTACTTCTGTGAAGGTGTGTGTGTGTGTGTGTGTGTGTATAAATCTACGACATGTGGGCACAGGTACCTGAGTGTCCAGAAGAGGGGATCAGAGGCTTTGGGGCCTCTGAAGAGCAGGAAGTGCTTTTAACCACCCGCATGTCTCTTGCTTTTTGATGCAAGGACTCAACAGTATAGCCAAAGTAGGACTTAAACTTATCGTAGCTCAGGCTAGCCTCAACCTCTCTATCCCTCAGCCTCAGTTTCTTGAGTACTGATATCACTGGTCTCACTACCATGTCTGTTTATTTATTTATTTTTAACTAAAAAGAGGGTATTATTTAACACAACAAAGGCATTCTTTTGGGGTACAGCTGTATGAATCTTGACACACACACACACACACACACACACACACACACACACACACACGCTGCCTTAGGCTACAACGGAGATGTGGTCCTGCATTGCATCTCCCCAGATCCAATCCCATGAGTCACTGCAGTCAGCCAGTCCCTGAGTCCTGTGGCCCTGCTGTGTTTTCTTCTTAATATTTATTTATTTATTTAATGTGTGAGTGTTTTGCATGTATGTCTGTGTACATGTGTGTCTGGTACCTAAGGAAAGCAGAAGAGGATGTCAGATCTTGTGGAACTGGAATTTCTAATGGTTGTGAGCCACCATGTGGGAGCTGGGACCCAAACCCAGGTCTTCTATAAGAATAGCAAGTGCTCTTAACTACTGAACCACTTCTTCAACACCCTCTTCCATGTCTTCTAGTCTCATTTCCCAGAATATTATCTTAAACAAATATGCTTATTTATTCTTATTTATTTATTCATATTATTTGTTTATTTATTTATTTTAGTTTTTTTTTGAGAAAAGGTTTCTCTGTACAACCCTGGCTGTCCTGGAACTTGCACTATAGACCAGGCGGGTCTCTGACTCATAGAGATTATCTGCTTCTGCCTCCCGAGTGACGGATTAAAGGCGTATGCCACCACCACCTGGCCTTTTCACATTTTTTGAGACAGGTTCTCACTCTGTAGCCCAGGTTGGCCTTGACCTCGCAATCATTCTGGCTTGACCACTCAAGTAGCTGGAATGATGGGTCCTCACCACTAGGCCTGGCTTCTCTGTTATTTTCTGGTGTGTGTGTGTGTGTGTGTGTGTGTGTGTGTGTGTGTGTGTGTGTGTACTCCTGCTCTCATAGATGCGTTTGTAGGTGTGTAGACACAAAGGTCAGA
The DNA here is from genome assembly GCA_004026605.1 of Ondatra zibethicus. Lineage (NCBI taxonomy): Eukaryota > Metazoa > Chordata > Mammalia > Rodentia > Cricetidae > Ondatra > Ondatra zibethicus. The sequence goes on along the minus strand of PVIU01013207.1, from coordinate 23,006 downwards.
GGTTAACCTTGATCATCATCATAGACCCTACAGACACTGGGGACACTGGAGAAAATGGACTAGCAAAGGGAAACTAACTGGGCTTATCAATCTATCCCTTTATAAACCTATAAAAATACACCTGGAAAGCAGGGTGTGGTGGCACATGCTTTTAATTCAAGCACTCGGGAGGCAGAGGCAGGTGGATCTCTGTGAGTTCAAGGCCAGCCTGGTTTACAGAACAAGTTCCAGGACAGCCAGGGCAGTTACATAGAGAAACCCTGTCTTGGAAACACCACCACAACAAAACAAACAAACAAAAAAAGTGAAGTTCCATTGGGCATAGTGGCGCACGCCTTTATTCCTAGCTCAGGAGGCAGAGGTAGGTGGATCTCTGCGAGTTTGAGGCCACCACAGTGAGTTCCAGGCCAGCCAGGGCTACATAGTGAGACCCCATCTAAAACAAATGACATTTCTAGCCTCTGTCCTTCCTAATGATCCTGTGCTGTTTGCAGGTGCCCACCAGGGGAGCTTTTGCCTCTGTGTACCCATGTGGCTCAGGTAAAGTCTGGGGTCATGCGGCTCTGGAGTTAGACCTTGCTGGACTCTCTGCTTGGGTTTCCCAACCCTGGGGCTGGTGTGCAGGAAGGTGTGTGTCTGTAAGGGTGGCATTCCTGATGCCAGCATGTGCACATTCCTTGGACATCGGGAGTGTCTCCGAACCCTCTGCCACGTCTTCTCTCTCTCCCCTTTACTCTCTCCTCACTAGACCAACAGTTGGTCAGGCTCCCCTTTGCAGACCCCCAGGGCCTGTGGCTCCCAAGAAGCCTGAAGCCAGGGAGAAAGACATAGGGCTGGAACTTAAACTCATTAAACCCATTGAATCTCCCACCGAATGAGGCCATTAAAATGTCGGACCTTTTAATCTCATTGGGGCTAGGGGTAATTTATTTAGCTGAGCTGATCAGGTGGAGGTTAATTCAATTTGGACTTGGGGTTTTTTTTTTTTTGTTGTTGGCTTTTTTTTTTTTTTTTTTTTTTTTTTTTTTTTTTTTTTTTTTTTTTTTTTTTTTTTTTTTTTTTTTTTTTTTTTTTTTTTTTTTTTTTTTTTTTTTTTTTTTTTTTTTTTTTTTTTTTTTTTTTTGGTGCCTGAATTTGCTAAGTGTCATGAAGGTGTATGAGGTCACTATTCTCGGGGGACGACTGTCACGAAGGTAGCGGGGTGCTGGAGGCTTTGCAGGGTTGGAGTCTTCCAAGGCCTTAGGCCTGAAGGTTCCTTCCAGGCTTCTATATTTGCTGGCTTTCCTCTGTGGGTAGCTGGGCAAGCACACGGGCACTGATGTCTCAGAGAAGGTGACTCACAGTCAGCCAGCTGCTAGGGCTCAGACAAGCAACTGGGATCACCTCCGGGCTGTTGCAAATGGAGGAGGAGTTGGTGGCCCGCGCAGTATGCTGAGGTGTGGACAACCTGCCCAGGAGAGTGCAGACACTCAGCTGTCTGTGCCCCTTTCTAGGTACTGTGTCTTCCCAACTTGGGATGATGGGTAGATGGGCAAGGGAGGCTGTAGTCATGACACTGCCTTCTCTTCCCCTGCCCTACTGGCCCACATCCAGACTGGAAGAGGAGGATGAACAGAGGTCTGATTTTGTATGGGTCACTGGGGGGCACAGCACCCAGAAGACCAGGCAAAGAAGGGTCCAGGTGGAGCATCTGGGTCACAACTGTCTTAGGGCTCCTGCACTAGTGCCCACACTTACTGTCTTGATCACACAGACAGCAAGGATGCCGGTCTCCAGCACTGTCTGGGTATGGCCTTAGCCTGCAGGAGGTGGCCCAGCTTCCTGCTGTCTGAAGACCCATGCAGAAGCCTACAACAACCTGAGGTTGCTCTCAAAGTGCAGTGCTGTGGGTGGAACCCAGAGACTCTTGCATGCTGGGAAGTGACTGCCGCTGAGCCATTTCTCAGTTATATAGGCTACAGGGAGCATTCAGCAGGTGCATATTTACTGCAGGATGGATGAGTGAGGACCAGGCTGCGGTTCACTTCGGTTCTCCCTAGGGTCAGCTGCCTGGCAGTGAGTGTCCTTCTGGGGCTGTGGGTGGCACTTCCTCTCCTGCCACCACGCTTCCACATCCGCCCATGAAGCTTCCCACACCTGCCCTCCCTGTAGGCTTTCCGCATTTCTCTACCTTCCCCAGCCTGCCTTTTCCTTGCAAGTCAGCCAAAATCCAATTCCCCCAAGATTCTGCCTCATCAAATATCCTTCGTCCTCATTACCATAATTTTGCATTTGTAGGTTAGGCCGCACCTGGGGTTTCCGCAGCTTGCTGCTAACTCTCTGGCACCCACAGAACTTCAATGCCAAAGCCTCTCCCTCCCTGGCAATGCCCCTGCTCAGAGAGGTAGGAGGTGGAAGGGAAGAGAGGGTGTCAGGGGACGAGGTGGCTGGGAGGCCATCCCTGACCACACTGGAGTCTAAGGGAGATGGTAGTTTCTAGGCTCCTCAATCCCTTGACAGAACTGTTTGCCACTGAGCAGTGGAGCAGAGGTCACACTGCCCACTGTAGGGAAGGCAACTACCCTCCTCCATCTGCATCCATCCCTCCATCTTTTTGGAGACTGGGGCTCCAGAGATCATTGGGCTCAGATGAAAGGTTGCTGTCCCGAAAATTGGATTGGGTCTATGCTTGGGGTTGGTGTCTGGGCATCCCCAGCAGGAGAAAGGAAGCTTGGGAATGGATGAATCTCTGATTGTTATCATTATTATTAAAAGCAGGATCTCATGTAGCCCAAACTGGCCTTGAAGTTGCTATGGTGCCAAGGATGACCTTGAACTTATGATCCTCTTTCCTCTACTTCCTGGATGCTGAGGTCACTGGAATGCACCACAGTGGTGTTTTGAATAAAAATGGCCCCCATAGGTCTGTAGGGAGGGGCACTATTAGGAGGCGTGGCCTTGTTGGAGTAGGTGTGGTCTTGTTCAAGGAAGTGTGTCACTGGGGGATGGGCTTTGAAGTCTCAGATGTTCAAGCCAAGCCCAGTGGTTCACTCTCTGCTGCCTGCTGATCTGGACTTGGAACTCTCAGCTTCTTCTCCAGCACCATGTCTGCTTGCACACCACCATGTTTCCCACCATGATGACAATGTACTAAACCTCTAAACTGTAAGCCGGCCCCAATTGAATGTTTTCCTTTATAAGTGTTGTGGTCATGGTGTCTCTTCACGGCAATAGAAACCCTAACTCAGACAACCGTTAAGCCTGTGATATGCAGTGCTGGGAATGGAACCAAGGGCTTTGCATATACTAAACCAACACTCTACCACACATCAGCTTCATGTTACCAATATAGTTAGGTGTGGGGGGGAGGTGTGTGTGTCCAGCTCCATCCAGCTAGAAATCATAGCTAAACAGGGTAAACTTGTGTAGGCTAGAGGCCAGTCTTAGGCCCTTGAGTGCTAAGGGTTTATGTGCTGAACTAATAGATTTAGGGACCTATAGCTCCAAGCTCTGAGAGATAGAGGTGCATGGCTCCAGGCTCTAGAAGCTGGAGACTAATGGCTGTTGGTGTTTGTGGTAGAGACTCAGAGAGCTTCCTACTGTGCCCGTGACCCGGAGCTTGGCAGCTCTTGTTCCTCAGTGGAGTAGACAGCCACAGCGAAAGCAGCAGCTACCATTATGGGTGGGCTCTGGGTGCTGAGATTTCCATACTTACAGGCTCAGGGTGTCCCAGCTTCTCACATCTATGGTATCTTAGTCCCCGAGCCCATAAAGGCTCAGCAGCTTTCCAGTTGCTTCTCACGCCTGGAGCATACGCTTTCTGGTCTTTGTTTTTTTGTGGCTTTCTCCTCGTTCAGTCTCAGCTCTGCCTTCTCCTTAATTCCACTGTCACCAACAGCTGGGGGTCTGGGTTGAGTGTTTCTGGGTCCTTGGCCTCTTGGCCAAAGATTTCAGAATAAGGATTCACACAGGTTTGTAGAAGAAGCAAAATATTTTTGTTCAGAGTAAAGTGGCAGTGGAGGCTTCAGAGGGGCCACACTGTCAATACTGACAAGCCACATGAGTCAGAGTATTCAAGGGCCCCAGGGAATAGGCTGTGTCTCTATGGGAGCTAAAGGGTGGAGGACCAGGCTACTAAGCGGTATATTCTCTGTTTTGATTGATAGGTTAGGTCATATAATCATTCTCTACTTTACATATCCTTTCCCACAATGCGCCTGATTTTAATAATATGCATGCCCAATTATGCACAGGCATAAGACGGTAAATAGGGGACTCTCCCGAAATGCTTTCCAGAGGGTACAAACTCTGCCTGCATTCAAAACCAGTTCAGGTCAGATCAGCCTTTCTAGTCTGCATACCTGGATAGCTGGTGAACGCCTTGAAGAAAGGCTGTCTCAATTCGATTGTTACTAGTGCCAGGATACTTAGATTGTTGTTCAGAGATGGAAGTGTGTGCAACCTGATGCAGGTGTATGGGGGGGGGATGCATGTCAAAGCTGTACATGTGAAGGAACTAGACCGCCAAGTGCTTTATTACAAGGGATACCCCAAACCAAATGGGGGGGTTTCCTCTGCTCCTTATGCTTGTTTGCCTCTCCAATACCCTTGTCTTCATTTTTCTCCTGGATTTTGCCTAAGACTACTATTTCTTCTTCCTCTTCTTCTTCCTCTTCCTCCTCCTCCTCTCCTTCTCCTTCTCCTTCTCCTTCTCCTTCTCCTTCTCCTTCTCCTTCTCCTTCTCCTTCTCCTTCTCCTTCTCCTTCTTCTTCTTCTTCTTCTTCTTCTTCTTCTTCTTCTTCTTCTTCTTCATTTGTTTGCATTGGTGTTTGCCTACATGTGTGTCTGTGTAGGGTGTTGGATCCCCTGGAAATGGAGTTACAGACAGTTGTGAGCTGCCATGTGAGTACTGGGAAATGAACCCAGGTCCTCTGGAAGTGCAGCCAGTGCTCTTAACTGCTGAGCCATCTCTTCAGACCCTTGCCTAGGACCCTTTAGTCATTTATCCACTCACTGCTGCTTCCTACACACAGGATGCTGTCATCTTGCTGCTGTTTTTCCTTATGTCACCAGCCCGCTTGCTCTTCTGAGCAGTCTGATGACTCAGGAGGCTTTTGTTGAGTCTAACGCTTGCAGCACAAGGTAGGCAGCTCGGGAGAGCTTCTTCTGGATAACTGGAATAGTGAGCCAAACTCTGTACTTAAATAGCTAGAGAAGTGGTGTAAAAGGATGTTTATGGGGGCTGGAGAGATGGCTCAGTGGTTAAGAGCACTGACTGCTCTTCTAGAGGACCCGGGTTCAATTCCCAGCACCCACATGACAACTCACAACTGTCTGAAGGTCCAGTTGCAGGGGATCTGACACCTTCACACCAATGCACATAAAATAAAGTTAAATAAACCATAAAAAATATTTTTGAAAAAAGGATGTTTATACCAATCCAAGCACAGCGTTTCGTGCAAAGGAAGGAGTGTATCTACACCAATCACAGCATAGAATGCTTCATGCTAATGAAGGGATGTATCTACACCAATCACACAGCACAGTGCCGCATGTGATTGAAGGCTTGTGTTTCTTGCACCAGTCGCAGGCTTCCTGCTGGGCTTGCTGGAGAAGCCCTTCCCTTTTGGCATAGGTGGAAATGGCTTCAGTGTGGTAGAGACTTCAATGAGGCAAGGATTGGAGTCCAGCACAAACTGAACCAGTCACGACTGGACAGTTCCTTCAGCAGTCAGAGTTGTGCTTCAGTAGCAAGCTGTTGTATGTGCTGTGCAGCTTCCTCAGGGATCTGTGCAGCGTTCAAAGCAGAGCAGCCTATTGCTTGGTTGGTAGTCCTCAGTTCAAGATAGCCAAGTAGCAAAGAAAGGTCTAGAAACTATCAATTAAAGAGTCAAATTGTCTGAACCCCCAACATCTCAGCATATTTAAAGGCAAAATAAACATTAAAATTAACATTTACATGATTTAACAACATTGAGCAGTGTTCTGCTCTTAGCCAATATTATTGCTTTATCTCTCTCACTGGTACCATGGGAAACTGTCATAAGGAGGGATAGGACCCCTGAGGTCAGAACACTGCTGTTTTTTCCAAGGTCCCCCATCTCCCTTCTAGAAGAGGGTTGGGACCTCTGGCCAAAGATGTTATTCGGCTTCCTTGGTCTCCCAGTTCTCTCTTTAGCCCCCTTTCCTCCATCTGTCCTTTCCCCTCCCCCTCTTCTTTCCTCCTCTTTTCTTTTCCCCTCCCCCTCTTCTTTCCTCCTCTTTTCTTTTCCCCTCCAACCTCCCCTCTTTCCTTTCTCCTTCTCTCCTTCTCTTCTCTCCCCCCTCCTTACCCCACCTCATTTTCCTCCCTGTAATCCTGCCCCGCCCAGTCTTTGCCTGCTCAGCACAGGGAGGCAGCTGAGCTGGGCCCAGAGGCACTGGGGTGAGCGAGCCTGGAATTTTCCCCGGTTCCGTGGAGCTCTGCTCGGTGGGAGAGCGAGAAGACAGCAAACACAGCATCCCCCACGTCCCCATGTGCAGTGGGTACTGAACAGTGAGCAAGCCAGGGCCATCGGGACCCATTGGGATGGTGCGGGTCAGGCCTAGAGGACCAGAGAGAAGGTACTCTGGCTGGAGGGGAAGCTGGGGGGTGGGAGGGGACTCTATGCCAGTGTCAGTTTATATGGAGGTCACTGGAGGCCGGCTGGGGACAGAGCACAGGAAAACCAGGGCAGTGAGTGTGGTTCACAACAAGTGTCCATTGTGTATCCCTCTCTCCAAGCCTTCCCTTGCCAGACAGGGACCTGTCAGCTCATCTGAGTTTGGGAGGAAAGTGGCGTCTGGGGAACCGAGGTTTAATGAGAAAGATGATCCCCTCCCCAAGTCACCCTTTGCTTCTCCAAACAGTTGAAGCTTATTACTCACCCAGGAGCCTGCGCTGGTTCCCAGACCCATGGGGACTGGGTGTTATTTAACCCACCCTACAGACTCATTACTTCATTAGCGAAGTCACACGATGGGGACCCTGGGGCCTCTCCTTTGTAAAAGTCCTTGCGAACATCCATCATCAAAAATTAATTAAACACTTCCTTCTCTGGGTGTCTCGGAGCTGCAAGGCTCCCCGTCAGAGCCAGCCAGAGAATGGTCCAGTCAGTGTGCAGGCACTGCTTCCTAGCCCCAGCTGAATCTGGGGTGCTCTGGGAGTGGAAATGGCTTATGACATAGCACGGTGGCCATCAGACATAGGGCCGAGCGGAGCGCTGACCCCAGGTAGCGCTCCTACTGAGTGCAGGTCTCCCGTGGAGGTTGGCTTTCCAGGCAGAAGGAATAACGTGAGGTCTTTGTGCTTATGTTTCTGTCCCGGTGGCTCAGGGGCCTGTGAGAGGGGTCTCACGCTGCCCAAAGAACCAGAACCTAGTATGTCCATCAGTCTCCTGAAGACCTGAACCCCTAATCTTTCTTCCAGCCTTGAACTGGGGTGTAGTTAACCCCAGTGTAAGTGAGTAGTGTGTAGGGCTGGAATGCAGCTTAGCCACCCTCTCTTCAAAGCCGTGAGTCTTCCTTTCCAGGGATACTACCACTCTATCCATATGTTCCACGTGTGTTCATTGCACACAGGCCCCAGGCAAAATACCAGTTTCTAGAGATGCTGTGCCTACCTCATTGCTAACAAGAAAGTAGCTAGGGAGGGCCACATGACATCGATAAGTAAACCGTATAGGTACCAGTGAAGAAGTAGGGATTAAAAGTGCTGAGTGCAATTAAAAGTGCAGACCACACCAGCTTTTAAAAATGTGGGTTCCAGGGATTGAACTCAGGTCCTCGTGCTGGTGTGGGACGTAGTTTATTGTCTGAGTCATTGACCTAACTTACTACTCTCCTCTTTTAATTTACCACTGCAGTCAATATATCTTATATTTTATTTTGCTTGTATGTGTGCATGTGCACATGTATGTCTGTCTGTATACGTGTGTGTGCGTGCGTGCGTGTGTGTGTGTGTGTGTGTGTGTGTGTGTATGTATGCCCCTGGAGCCTAGAAGAGACATTGGATCCCTTGGAGCTAGAATTGCAGGTGTATGTGAGCCTCCCTGTGTGAGCACAGGGATCCAAACTCTGGTCTCCTGATAGAGCAGTAAAATGCTCATAACTACTACTCCATCTCTTCAGATCCTCCTCACTCTGCCTGTTTTTGATCCAGGGTAGTCTTGAGCTATCAATCCTCCTGTTTCAGCCTCCCAAGTTCTGAGGTGACAGGTACAAAACTCCTCCCTTCACGTGCCATGGGTTGGCTCACGGACAGTAACCCAGGATGATCCTTAATAACTGTGCAATAGCCCAAGTAAGGGTCCAGGCATAGCTCAGTATCCAGACTCAGCACATCTTTCTGGACCACATCCAACCCCCTGTAGGCAGTGGGTGCTTGGTGCATGATGCTAAGACTTGCAGAGGCAGGTGATCCAGGGGCAGCGGGCAGAGCCAGGCTCTCCAGGTCAAGGGGCTGAATGTGAAGCAACTTTAATTTCACGTCCACATCCGCACCATGGACTCGGCAGAGGCTGGCCCATCATGTCTTTCTCTAGCTCAGAGGTTCTCAACCTTCCTGATGCTGCAACATTTTAATATAAGTTCTCATGTTGTAGCCACCTCCGACCATGAAATTATTTTTGTTGCTACTTTACTACTATAGTTTTGCTGCTGTTATGGACCGTAATGTCAGTAGTTCTGTAGACAGATGGTTGCCCAAGGGTTGCAACCCACAGGTTGAGAACCACTGCCCTAGATGAACAGCTCTGGCTGCTGTTGTCAGGGACAACTGCACGGAGATGGAGAGATGGATTGCAGGGTGGCCAGGATGAAGCTGGGAGCCAGAGCAAGAAGCAGCAGCACTGATCAGGATGGAAGGGACTTGGCTGGACTCTAGGCTTTTTGTTGGGAGGATCTGAAGAGATGGAGTAGTAGTTATGAGCATTTTACTGCTCTATCAGAAGACCAGAGTTTGGATCCCTGTACTCACACAGGGAGGCTCACATACACCTGCAATTCTAGCTCCAAGGTATCCAATGTCTCTTCTAGGCTCCAGGGGCATACACACACACACACACACACACACACACACACACACACAGAGGCAAGCCCTGCTCATGGAGTGGATTCTGAATCAGTCTGGTGGAGGACCCAGCTAGGAGTTCATGCATCTAGAACACAGTTGAATGAAAAGTGACAGAAAGGTATATGGTTAGATGCAAGACAGGTGTGAGGGCAGATTGTCAAGAACTCCGTAGGTTGAGGCAGGAGAATTGCGACTTCAAATCAATCCTGGGAAAGTTAGTGATATTCCGCTTCAAAATAAAAAGTAAAAAGATGGCTGGGGTGTGGCTCAGTGGTAGAGCACCTGCCTAGACTCCCCCAGTGAGGGGCTGGGGGTGGCTCAGTGGTAGAGCCCCTGCCTAGAATCCCCCAGTGAGGGGCTGGGGTGTGGCTCAGTGGTAGAGCCCCTGCCTAGAATCCCCCAGTGAGGGGCTGGGGTGTGGCTCAGTGGTAGAGCCCCTGCCTAGAATCCCCCAGTGGGGGGGCTGGGGTGTGGCTCAGTGGTAGATCACCCCCGAGAGTCCCCCTGTGAGGAGCTGGGGTGTAACTTCTGTCCACAACCCCATATTTCACTCCTCCTCTCCAGTTCCTCTCCTCAGTGTGCTTGCTCGCTCTCTGTCTTTCCTTACTGTCTTCCTCTACCTCTGTCTCTCTCTGTGTGTTTCTCAGTTTCTAAATATTTTTGCTGCCTCTCTTTACCTCTTCTTTGTCTCCCTTTCAGTTGCATTTCTCTCTGTCTCTATCTGTCTATCTGTCTCTCTTTCTCTCCTCCAGATCCCCTTCTCTCTCTGTATCCCAGACTGACCTTACTTCACCCAAAAGTGAAGCTTTCCCCACCCCCACTTACTCTGTTCTCCTTTTCCTTTACCCACACTCCAGGTTTGTGGAGGCCAGAAGAAATCAAGCAACCCCACAGCCTCCTGCAGGGATTAAACTCTGGTCCTGACTCCCCCAGTGGGCAAAGAAGAGACTTAGTCCAGTTGCTGACAAGTGACTGGCCTTGAGACATGGCCCTGGGAAAACAGCCACTGGGACCCTCAGACCAGAGCCTTCCCTTTTGCTGCTCCCTTACTTCGCCTCTGATGTCGAAGGACACAGGACCAGCAGATACCATCTACTTTGTGGACATTGTTCAAGAGACTGCAGGACACCCTAGAGCTCAGGGGAAGGATGTAGGGGACAGCATCAGGACAGGGAGCAGCAGGTGTCTCAACAGGTCAAACTAGAGCATCCCCAGGCACCAGGGTGGGTTCAACATCCACTCAGAGATCTATGGTTATAGAATCAGAGGTGAGGGCTGGAGAGAGGACTCAGTGGGGGAAATGCTCACTATCAAGTCCTGGGGACCCGAGTTTGATACCCCAAACCCATGTAAAATTGTTGGGTGTGATGGTACACGCTTGTAAACTCAGCACTGGTAAGACAGAGATGGGTGAAGCCTGGAGCTCACTGGCCAGCAAGCCTAGCCAAACTTGAGCTCTTGTTTAAGAAACAAGACCAAACTGGGCATAGTGGCATATACCTTTAATCCCCGCACTCAGGAGGCCGAGGCAGGTGGATCTCTGTGAGTTTGAGGTCAGCCTGGTCTACAGAGCGAATTCCAGAATAGCCAGGACTACACAGAGGAACCCTGTCTCAAACAAACAAACAAATAAGAAACATGATGAACATTGCCTTCCAGCCACCATACACATACACGGACACATATGTGCACACGTATATTTACACAAAGAGAGACACAAACACACACGAGAGAGAGAGAGAGAGAGAGAGAGAGAGAGAGAGAGAGAACTAGAGGTGGTCCAACAAGACAGCCGGTGCTAACATTTGTTTTTTGTTTGTTTTTGAGATAGGTTCTCTCTCTATATAGCCATGGCTGACCTGAAACTCACTATGTACACCAGACTGACCTCAAACTAACTCAGAGATCCACCTGCCGCTGCAACTGTGACCATTTAAAGGGCTATCGTGGGAATAAAAAAAGGGTTGTTCTACTCCAGGTGGGGCATCATGAAGTCAGTAAAATCAGATACCCCAGTAGTGGTGAGACCCAGTCACAGCCACACATGCCCAGAAATAGTCTGGCTGACCCTGCAGATAATAAGACCTTTATTATCGGAGACATTCAGACATCGTGAGGACCATGATGTGGCAGTGATACTGAATAAAGGGGCTGCTGGACCCTCACAGTTCCTTAGATTTTTCTCTTCTGAAGGCAGAGAGAGAGATTATTCTTGGGTAAAAAGCGACCCTGTCTCTGTCGTGTTGAGCCCCACAGTAACAGCTGTTGGGAAGCCTTGTTCGTACCTTCACGGAGCGTTCTTGAACTTGGAGTGCAAATTAACTTCATGTGATCTGAAATATAAAAGGTCGCTTCTCCCACAAATCAGAGTCTAGGAGATGCTTGCCAAGCTCGTGAGTGCCTGGGGTTCCGTGGGGACACCAGCCAGGAAGGGCTGGCGTCCACTCTGCTGCCTTGTTCCTGATGACTCTGTACTGTCCTTTCTCAAGGCCATTTACTCTGGTCACCGTGTCCCCTGGGCTATGACCTCTTTCCCTTCCCCAGGTATCTCTTCTCTTTGCGTCCCTGACCTCTCTGAGACCTCCTATCCATATCCTATTAAAAGCTAGCAGATCACCACCACGGGTCCCAGAAAGAGTCACACCCGCCCTAGTTTTCCTGACTTTTCAAACCCTCGTTCTGAGCTCTACAAGGTCAGCCTTGTTTCCTCAAGCTGTGCTGGAGCTTTGCACACAGCACTCTAACCTTGAGCCCAACCTTGGTTCACAGCACTCTTCAGTGAACAGCTGCCCTGGGAGAGGCTGAGTGGGTTGACTAGGCCATGTGGGACTCTGGGAGCCCAAGAGCCTCTTGAACTCTGATCACTGGGTTGGATGCACCATCCACGGAGTAACCCCCAAAGGCCTGAGTCACCTCCATCTACTCTACTCTCCTGTACCAAGCCCTTGGCCTTGGGCACTCCCAACTGACTACCAACTTGGATCTTAGCCCACCTGACATCTGATTGGAGGCTCTATAATCATTCTGCTGCCAATTCTGCATCCTTCTAGGTAAGGTGAAGCAACAAGGACGCATGAGCCGGATATACCATAGAATACAAGCACAAAGAACTGCTTCCAAGAGCCCCCAGTGTAATGGATTAAGTAAAAATGCTGCAGGTTCCCAAATGGCTGCAATGGGCAGCGGGCCATGAGTCCACGCCACAGGTCCCCGAGGGGGGGCAGGCAGTGGGCAGCGGGTATCCCCCACTGCCAGTCCCAGACAGGGATGGTGCAGTTCCCCAAGTGGCTGCAGTGGGCCACGATGGGCAGCGAGTCCCATGAGGAGAGACAGATGGATGGGCACACCATGAGACCATGCCGCAGGTCTCTGAAGGTGGCTGGTCTGGGGCAGGGAGCCACGCGGCGGGCAAGAGACAGACGGATAGGCACGCCATCCAGAGCGAGGTTGGATATTTATTTAGTGGGTTATGGAAGGGAAGAGGAGAAGGGAGAAGAACAGAGAGGGGGCAGAGAGAGAGAGAGAGAGAGAGAGAGAGAGAGAGAGAGAGAGAGAAACAGAAGGGGGAAGGGGAGAAGTAAGGGAGGCAGAAAAGGGATGGACTTCGACTAGAAGCTGAAGATCAGCTTGCCTCAGCAGATAGGGATGGAGTGGGTGTGGTTTGTCTCTTAAAGGGACAGAGCAGACCATTATACCCAGTGTCCAGTGCCAACAAGAGGTCCTTCTGGCGTGTGTTGTGTGTTTGGGGCTTGTGGTCAGCATAAGCCCTTCTCTAAGTGTCTACCAAGCCTCAGAGACCTGAATAAGCCAGTGTTCTGGGCCTAGGGTGTGGAGCCACACATGGCTGTGTGCACACCTGTGTTGATGCCACGCCCATACCCCCTACCTCTCTTGCTCCCTCCCACCAACTGTTAAAGTCTACTTTGCTGGTCCAGCTGGTGCAACGAAGTCCTGTAACCCAGTTACCCACTTCTCAAATGCAGCCTCTCTTAGAGCTATGGCTCCTGGGAGGGGAGAACCCAGGGGGTGGAGTGGGGTCAGGTGGGGGAACTGATGGCCCAGCAGATAGGTTGTGTTTAGCAGAGAGTGAGTGGCTAGATTTGGGGGATCATGATTAGGAGGTGGCAGGAGGTCACTCAGCATCTAAGAATGGACGAAACCCTGACTTTATACCCATTCAAGGTCCGAGAATAACTTTCCTTTGATGGTCCTGGGGATGGCAATGAAGGCCTTTCATATGATGATGGTCCCTCACCGAGTCACATCCCCAGCCCCCTACTGGGGGATTCTAGGCTGGAGAGAAGCCTTCTATACCACCCACAGCCACATCCCCACAGGTTCCCAGGGTGGCTGGCGGTGCCCTGGATAGCTAACTCCGAGACCTACCCCACTTCCAACCACAGTGATATAGACAAGAGATTGGGACTCTTCAGCATCCTTGAGGCCCACTCAGCCCCTTCCAGCTGATCCGTGCCATGTGGATGCCCCAGCTTGTACATGAGTGCTCCATCTTCCCCCTTCTTTGGCTGGGCCAGTGTTTCCAGCAGAGCAAGATGGGTGTCTGTCTACCTGTGCCTTTGTGTGCCTTTCGTGATTGGTCCCTCTCTGATGCTGATCCTTGGTGCCTGGCAGCGACCCTTGCTGGTGCAATGGTGCCAAGTGGAGCCTGATGAGGCTGAAGCAGCCTTTTTTTGTTATTTATGTTTGAGTCAGGGTCTCCCTATAGAGCCCTGAATGGCTTGGAACTTTTTATATAGGCCAGGGTGGCCTCGGACTTAGAGCAGTCCTCTTGTCCCTGCTCCTCGAGTGCTGGCGTGACATGTGTGTGTCACCATGCCTACCTTTGATGGAGTTCAGAGCTTTGACCAAGAGTTTTCAGAGACTACTGTGCCAGGTGAGTGAGCAAATTGCCCTCTCTGAGAATTCGTTTATATCCTCCGCCTTCCATCCTTTAGAGATGGCTCCTAGAGCCCTTAAGACACAGGTAGCTTGTTTGCACAGCCCTGATTTCCATTAAGGATGGCCATCACCCCACTGCTGTTGCCAGGAAATCAGCTGAGCCTAAGGACCAGAAAGGTCTCAAGTCTTTTCATGGACCTCTTCATGTTCCCCAGGCTCCCTCACAGCATGGTGACTGTCTCACTCTGTAATAACCTGCCTTGGATGTCATCTTTGGTCTATCATGAGTTAAGTTGTGTCCCTACAAGTTCCTGTTTGACAGTCCTAAACCCAGAGTCTCAGGATGTGTCTGCATTTCAGCCCAACTCTTATAGAGGTCATCAAAAGTAAAATGAGCTCATTGGGCGGACGCTAATCTTAACTGCTTACTATGGGAAGAGATCAGGAGGAGTGTAGTAGCAGAGGCCTCCCAACCCAGCTACCTGGGAGACTGAGTCCAGAAGGCCACCAGTACCAGACCTGAATGGGTTACAGAGTGAATTCAATGCCAGCTCATATAATTTACTGATACCCTGTCTCAAAATGAGAAGTAAAAAGACGGTGGGAGATGTAGCTCAATGGTAGAGTTCCTCTTGCCTAGAATCCCCCAGTAAGGGACTGGGGTGTGGCTCAGTGGTAGAGCACCTACCTAGAATCCTCCAGTGAGGCGCTGGGGCGTGGCTCAGTGGGAGAGCACCTGCCTAGAATCCCCCAGTGAGGGGCTGGGGTGTGGCTCAGTGGTAGAGTGCCTGCCTAGAATCCCCCAGTGAGGGGCCGGGATGTGGCTCAATGGTAGAGCCCCTGCCTAGAATCCCCCAGTGAGGGGCTGGGGTGTGGCTCAGTGGTAGAGCACCTGCCTAGAATCCCCCAGTGAGGGGCTGGGGTATGGCTCAGTGGTAGAGCACCTGCCTAGAATCCCTCAGTGAGGGGCTGGGATGTGACATGGGTGAGGACAAATCAAAAACGTAAAACAAGAAACAAACAAACAAACAAAAGCCACCCCTCTCTCAAACAGAAGACCGACCCTGTAAGTACAAGAGGGAAGACATGTGTGCGCGCGCGCGTGCGCGCGCGCGCGCGCGCGCGTGTGTGTGTGTGTGTGTGTGTGTGTGTGTCCAAGGTTGGGTTGAGGCGTCAGTAGGAAACAGCCCAGACACAGTGTGACCTTGCTCTCGAAGCCTCAGGACAGCAAGGCTCCGGGTCTGTGTGAACTCTGGGTCTACGACTCACAGTTATAGCTCCACAGCTCAGGGACCCGGCTGTGTCCGAACAGCTGGCAAGCTGCTGCCTTCAGTGGGGACATTTGTCGCTGGCCAGGGACTTGTAGGGCTGAATCTTGGAACCCTTCAGAGCAGCTGTTTAATGCTGATCCCTCCGAGGCAGGAAGGCACTGAGATGTCACCTGCCCAGACAGCTGCCGTTACAGCCACAGTAATCCCATAGGTGCTGTCCTGAAGCACCAGACTGTGGAGACAGGGACCCCCTAGTTCCTGTTCTTCCAGCTTGGATATCTCCTACTGATACGTTGATCCACACAAAGCCTTTCGTATGCTGGCTCAATAACTTCAGCACTGTGTGCAGGGCAGGCCTCAAGGTCCTGTGTCTCAGTGGGTTTTATTTCTCTCGTTATTTGTGTAATAGGCTGTTACTGCTGCCTCTGACAGCAAGGAGAGAAAAATTACACCTTTCTGGAGATGGAGAGAGAGAGGGGGGGGGAAGGGAGAGGTGGGAAAAGACCACTCTGTGGAGAAGGCAGTGCCCAGCTGAGGCCCCTGAACTACAGACGGTGGTGACCAAGTTAAAAGCCTATTAGGTATCCCAGGGTCATTTCTCAGTGTCTCTTCCAGCACCCACCCTGCCACAGGACCTCGGGGTGTCTGCCAAAGCAGCATTCACCTTCAAGATGGCTAACACTGAGATTTCACCTTTCTCCTATTTGTCTTCTCTTCCCTCAGATCGCCTCATTCACCCATTAATTCAGTCATTCATTAAGTCATTCATTCACGAAGAGTCTACTCAGGGCCTCAGGACACAGCTATGAATGGAAAACATTCCTAGTCTCTCATGGGTGAACCTGTCCGACTCTGCCCTGAAGGACAAATTTCTGTCTCTTTGCTTTTATTTTCAAAATAAACTCCTTTGCAAGCAGCCTGGCAGTTAAACAGCAAACGTCTGCGCCCGCCATTCTGCCTCTAGGACATCCCCGGGAGCGATGGAAACACTCACATATGCATGCCCCTGACACGCTCCATATTCACACAGCTGAGCTGCTGCGCCTCCCAGCTCAACTTGCCACTGCTAGGACAAAATACCAGAGACAGATGACTGATGGGGGGGACAGGCTTATGTTGGCTCGTAGTTTTAGAGCTTTCAGTCCATGGTCAGCTGGGCCTCTTGCTTTCAGGCCCGCAGCAGAGCCAAAGTGCTGCGGGTGCGGAGGGTGGGCGCGGGAAGCTGCTCGCAGTATGGTGGCTGGGAAGCATCCAGAGACAAACTATCTTTCAGATCCCTGTTCCCAGTGAGCTATTTCCTCGAAGTAGGCCCTGCATCTGGTGGTTTCCACCAGTTCTGAACAACTCCATCAGTCTAAGGAGATGGCTCAGGGTATAGTGCTTGGCTTACAAGCATGAGAACTTGACCCTCAGAACCCATGGGATAGAGTCAGGCGTGGTGGTTCAAGCCTGTAATCCCAGCCCTGAGGAAGACGGCAAAGGTGAACACCTGAAGCTCACTAGCCACCTTATAGCCTTGTCAGCTTGGTACGTTCCAGGCTATGAGAGACCCTGCTCGAAGGAGAAAGATGGTAAGGATATAAGTATGACCCCTAAGGTTGTCTTCTAGCCTCCACACGCATGGGCACACGTGTGCACCCTCACACCCACAAACATTGTCTGAGTTAACATTAGCTGTCAACTTAGTGTGGCCTAGAATCACCTGAAAAGAAGATTTCAGCTGAGTATTTGTCTTTATCAGGTTGGTCTGTGGGTCTATCTACAAGGGATAATCTTGACTGTGTTACCTGATGTAGGAGGGCCCAGCCCCTTGTGGGCAGCACTATTTCCTAGGCAGGTGGTGCTGGGCTGCGTAAGAAAACCAGCTGAGCATGAACCAGCGAGCCAGAAAGCGGCCTTCCCTCTAGTGTTCCTATCTTGAGCTCTTGCACCGGCTTCCCTAAGTGCTAGATTGTGACCCGAAAGTGTAAGCCAAAGAAACTCCTCCCTCCCCAAGCTACTTCTGCTCAGAGTGCTTGTCACGACCTCAGAGAAGAGACTAGAACAAATATGAGCACACACATTTATCTCTACAGAGAAGCCATAGACTCCTCCGTGAGTTAAACCACGGGTCAAGTCAGAGTCCTCGTGATTCAATTACTTCTCATGATCCAGCTGCTTTCTCAGAGCTCACCTCTGACCATGTGGCCCTGGGAACACAGCCTGAAACACATGAGCATCTTGGGGGGCACCCCTAGCATGACTGTTTCCTGTGGGTGGAATGTGACTGTCCCCAGCAGAGCGGCTGTGATAACACATATGCTACTGGATCCGTGAGGGTTAATACCATCAACCCAACAGGGTCTGGAGTCACCCAGGAGGCAACCTCTGGTCATGTCTGCTCTGAGTAGAAAGGAGAAAGCGAGCTGAGCACCAGCTCCGTCTCTCTCTGCTTCTTGACTGTGGATGCCATGGGACCGGCCGCCTCACGCTCCTGCCACTGTGTCTGCCCTGCCTTGGTGGTCTACAGCTCTTCAAACTGAGCCATGACAAACCCTTCCTCTTTAAGCTTCCTTTGTGGGGAATTTGTTACAGTAAACAGAAATATGCAGGCTCCGTTAACCTTCCCTCAAGTGTGTGTAGGAGGTGGAGGGCTGAGAGAGTCACATGGCTCACAAGATCCTCCCGGGACCTCTCTACTCCTCAGGTTAGCTAAGGCGTAAACAACTGACAGGAGTGGGAACTACTCAGTGATGATGCAATTGTCCCTGAGTCACCCACGCTTCTGTAAGGGACCCCAGTAAACTCATTGGTTCACCAAGCTGGATTTGGGTGGAAGCCTTTTTTTGGTCTGCCAGTGACCTCTCTGGGTGAACAGACATTTCTTTACATCTACCTAAGAAAGGACAGCACACCTCCTGCATAAAACCCTCCATCTCCGATCACCAGACTCATGGGCAAATAGAATGGGATCCATCTGTCGAGTGGAGTACCAATTGGCGGTAGGAAAGAATGCAGGCGGGCTGGAATATGCCTGAGTCTTGTCAATATCATATGCTATGTGAACGGAGCCAGACACAAAAGGCCACATCTGAGACGATATGAAATATTCAATAGGAAATACCCAGAAATCCTCAGAGACAGGAAATAGATGAATGACGGTTGCGGGTAGGACTGGGAAGGAGCTATGGTGTAATGGCCAAGAGGGCAAGATCTCTCTACGAATGGATGGGAATGGTCTATGGGCTGGAGAAGGGGCCCAGTGGGTAAAGCGCTTGGCACACAAGCATGAGGACTTGAGTGGGAATCTTCAGCACCCACATGAGAATTTGGGCACAGTGCTGCATTTCTGTGGTAACAGCACTGGGAAGGCAAATGCAGGATAGCCCCTGAACTCCCTGGCCAGCCTACCTAGGCCAGTTCATGAGCTTCAGGCCATTGAGAGACTCTGTCTCAAAAAATAAGGTCAAAAGAGATGGAGGTATATACCCAAAGTTGACTGCTGGCCTCCACACGCATGCGTACACACATGAACACATGCATGTGCATAAGCCACATGCACGCAAAGTATTCTAATCTTGGCCGTGGTGATGGATTCGGGCATCCGTGGCTGTAGCTATCCCTCCAATTGGGCGAATTGTACAACTGGGCATGCAAATTAGACCTTAACAAGCCTGTT
The DNA here is from genome assembly GCA_004026605.1 of Ondatra zibethicus. Lineage (NCBI taxonomy): Eukaryota > Metazoa > Chordata > Mammalia > Rodentia > Cricetidae > Ondatra > Ondatra zibethicus. The sequence goes on along the minus strand of PVIU01013207.1, from coordinate 4,108 downwards.
AAGACACAGCGGTGCCAAGCCTACTGAGGGTTCTTAAGACAGTTGGCTGTTTTCTGTAAAATACTTTAAATATTGCCGGGCATAAGTATTCAGTGAATGTTGGCTATTTTAAAAGAACAAATCCCTGATGGTAGCCCTAGCTGCTTGGGAGGCCAAGGCTGGAGAATCGATTCAGGATTGATTCAGTTCGGAGGTGGAGACTGGCCTGGCACCATGGTGAGACCCTGTCTCAGAACATGAAAATGAAACAATAATAAAAGCCATCCCTCTTCAGCTCTGGACACCAGGAAGGCAGCTGAACCTGGAGGAAACACAACAAGGCCAATAGCAGGGTCCCACTACCTGCAGGCTGCTGGGACCTTCTCACCTCTCTTTGTGTGAATGGACGCATGAAGGTTTTGTGTACACATGGAGGACAGCCTTGGATGCTGATCCTCACCTCTGGCCTTGTTTGATAAGAGGTGTCAACAGGCCTGCATATGCCAGGAGAGCCTCCTCTTCACTCTCCTTCCCCTCCTCATCTTCTCTCTCCTTTTCCCTCTCTTCATTCTCTTTGTCTTCTTCACACACACACCCCAAAAAGCCCAATAGTAAGCATGCTCTCATGACATTCTCCTTTTCCGGTCTTAGAGTGCCGCTTTCCTAACGCCTATCTAAGTCAGAGGAGGCCAGTCTCCTGTCTCCACCTCCTATCTCGACATAGGAACGACGGAGTTACAGATGTGCATTGCCGTGTCTGGCTCTACCTGGACTCCAGGGATCCAAATGCCGGTTTTCACGCTCATGTGGTAAGCACAGCACCCACTGACCTATTTGCCCTTCCTCTGGTGTCTTTTTACTCTTTGGGCTTATGATACCTGTGAGGGCCCAGCAATGGCTCATTTGCCTCTTGTCCTCCTTTTGTCTTTCTCCTCTTCCTCCTCCCTACTTCTTCCTCTCCTTACCCTCTGTCTTCATCTTTTTCTTCACTCTCCTTCCCCTCCTCATCTTCTCTCTCCTTTTCCCTCTCTTCATTCTCTTTGTCTTCTTCACACACACACCCCAAAAAGCCCAATAGTAAGCATGCTCTCATGACATTCTCCTTTTCCGGTCTTAGAGTGCCGCTTTCCTAACGCCTATCTAAGTCAGAGGAGGCCGTGTCAGTAGGCACTGCCCTCTGACAGAGACATACACACACATGGATACACCTACATACATGCACACACACACACACAGAGGCACATACATGTATGCACACACACATGGGCATGGGCACACATATGGATAGACACAGACACACATACTCACAGGCATAGATACACATGCACACACATGCCCTCATGTGCATCTACACACACATTTGGGCACACTAAGGCACACATATGCATGCACACACAGAGACACACATACATATATGCACACATACATGCACATGCATGCGCATGTGCACACACACACACACACCATGTTGTTGCCCACCACAGGGAATATGGATGGCTGCCCAACACATTGACTTTCATCCCCAGAGATTAGAGCTGGCTCAGCCTTGCTGCTACTGCCTTAGTGAAGAGTGCTGAATTCTACTTTGGAGGGCATGTGGCAAATCTATCGAGGGAAATTTGTAGATGAAATTAAACTGACAGCAGGGGCTAATAATATAGGTGATGTTAAAACTATGCAATATTGTCTAAGTAAATTAGAAGAATAAAATAAGATTTATCCCCAGCAAAGCCGGAGCCATTTTAATAGAAAGGAGTCTGAGTAGAAACAGAAGAAATTTGGAACAGCATCAGGAGAACTTGAGGTAACTCGGATGTCAACATTAAGCATGGGGGTGAGACACCCAGTGCCCCAGAGCCTCCAGTGTCACTGCATCTTCCTGCTTGAGGTCCTGTGACAAGAGACAAGGGCTCTCGGCCTTGTTTGGCTCTTGATGGTCATGGGGTAGGGGTTGGGCTTCAGATCCCGAGATCCCGAGACTCAGATGCGCAGGCTCAGCATGGCAGGTGCATCAGCTTCATCTTCAGCATAAACCGAGTGTCTACCGCTTGCTCAGAGCCCTTTATGACCTACTTTTGAAGGGGCAGGAGAAGTGTCCCCATGAAGCATAGGGACCATGTTTGCTCTTCATCACAGGAAGGCCAGGTGTGGTGGTCCGCACTTGCAAGGCTACTGCTGAGGAGACAAGTGGCTCTCTGGGCTCCAGCTGAATCCCTGAGCCTCGAGTGACAATGACAGCACCGTTCTCAAAAAGCAAGGTTGTGCCTGAGAGATGGCTCGGTGGGAGAAAGGGCTTGCTAAACAGTCCTAATGACCTGAGTTTGAACCTCACAGCCACGTATCTGTGGAAGGAGAGAACCAACTCTCCAAAGTTGTCCCCTGACCTCATACACATGTGCTGTAGCGTATGCGTCCCCACACGCCTCTTCCTCCTTCTCTCCTCCTAGCTACTACCCTCTGAGAGAGACACACGCCGAGAAGATGGGATGGCTCCTGAGGAACAGCACTGGGATTGACCTCTGGCCTCAACTCCACACATGCACACTCCCACCTGCACACACAGGAACACGCAGACACACACATACACAAAAATGTATGTGCAAAGGTGTTGATGTGAACAGTTAGAAGCTGTGGCCAGGTTTCCAGACCATATTATAAGAGCTCACAAGGGCTCCCAGATGAAATTCTGCACTGGGTTGCCCCTGGGCTCTGAGTGACCTAGCTGGCCATTCAGGGCTTGTGGTTGGCAGTTCAGGACTTCCAAGCAGGTGAGTGGCAAACCTTCGTCCTCTCCCAGGGCTAGACACGTAAAGAATGTTGACTGCCAGTGGGTCCTTCCTGAAGCTGAGTCTCAGCTGGAAACATGAACGCTTTAATGATGGAGAGAGGGAAGAGAAAAGAGAAGGAAAGGAGGGGAGGAAGGAAAAGAGGAAGAGAGGAGGGAGCCCTCCATGGCCAAAAACATGATCATCCTTCCAGGGTGGGGCATACAAGCCCAGGGTCTCCCATCACCCACACAAAAAGAGTTACGGTGGATGCAGCTGGCTGAGGAGACAGAGAGGTGAGGTGGGGTGGGCAGCTGAGGCCAGGGCTCTGGGAGGGACAGAGCAGGAGGATGGGCCTTCACGGAGCTGCATGGGAGCATTAGTGACAGTCTGGTGTCAGACAGGCCCCATGGCTCTCCCCACACTGGCATCTCCAGCGGCCCCATGCCAATTAAAGATGAGCTGAGCATAGCTTTCGTTAGCTTCCAAATCGTCAAGAAGCCAATTAGAGGCGCCTTAGATCCACTTGACCGCGTCTGCCGATTGTCAGCCTTGGGGGACCGCTGAGGCGGGGTGGCCCCGTCAGGCTGGGGCTGCACTAAATTGACCTGAGAAAGTGGATTTAGGCTTCACTCTGTCTTCTGACGGTTCCAGTGTGGTCCCGTTTTTGAGAAACCGTCTTCCTGGAGGGGAATGGGCTACCTCAGGGAGAAGTCCCTGAGAGGCGATTCTGAGTCTCACATGTCAGAAATGGCAGTCAGGTCAAGTTTATAGTGGGAGAAACAGAACCCTGAGGGAAAGGACCATTGTGTCACAGTCCTGAGGCTAGAAGAGACCATAGAGGACACAGTTAACAAATCTGTGTGGCCTCTTGTCCATATAGATGTTTGTTTTGTTTTGAGACAGGTCTTACTTTGTAGCCCAGGCTGAATTTGAACCTATTGTATTTTAGCCCAAGCTGTTCCTGAACTAACAGCATCCCAATGTTGGGATTACAGGAGTACAACACCATTCTTATGGCTCAAGGGACCCTCTAGTTTGCCAGCAGCAAAGGCACCTGCTTAACAGGCTCCGCCTGTGCCTGGCAGAGTTCTTCCCTAGAATGAGGCTGAGACCAGGCTAGAACTTGCTGAGGTAAGAAGGAATTTCCTGGAGGGAAATGTCCTGGAGATTTGCAGCATGCAGAGGGGCTGGGGTGGCATGCCACGGGCTCCACTGCATACCTGCAGCTCCTAGCAATGCAGTCCCATTAGGAGCAGCTTTTTCCCTTGGGGGAGGGCAGGCTGCAGAGAAAGAGCCACATAGAGCTCAGAACCTCAGATTACCAGGGGAAGCTCTTGCTTCCATTAGAAAAATCAGTCTGG
>PVIU01013206.1:34077-57046 GCA_004026605.1 Ondatra zibethicus | reverse complement strand
TTATAGAAGAGAAAGTGGGAAGTACGCTTGAACGCATTGGCGCAGGGAACCACTTCCTAAATAGAACCCCAGCAGCACAGACACTGAGAGAAACAATTAATAAATGGGACCTCCTGAAACTGAAAAGCTTCTGTAAAGCAAAGGACACGGTCAACAAGATAAAACGCCAGCCTACAGAATGGGAAAAGATCTTCACTAATCCCACATCAGACAGAGGTCTGATCTCTAAAATATACAAGGAACTCAAGAAATTGGACAACAAAAGAACACATAATCCAATAAAAAAAATGGAGCATAGACCTAAACAGAGAACTCTCAACAGAGGAATCTAAAATGGCTGAAAGACACTTAAGGAAATGTTCAACATCCTTAGTCATCAGAGAAATGCAAATCAAAACAACTCTGAGATTCCATCTTATACCTGTGAGAATGGCCAAGATCAAAAACACTGATGACAACTTATGCTGGAGAGGCTGTGGAGAAAAGGGAACACTTCTGCATTGCTGGTGGGAATGCAAGCTGGTACAACCCCTTTGGATGTCAGTGTGGCGATTTCTCAGAAAATTAGGAAACGACCTTCCTCAAGACCCAGTAATACCACTTTTGGGTATATACCCAAAAGATGCTCAATCTTGCCACAAGGACATGTGCTTAACTATGTTCATAGCAGCTTTATTTGTCATAGCCAGAAACTGGAAACAACCTAAATGCCCCTCGATTGAAGAATGGATAAAAAAAAATGTGGTACATTTACACAATGGAGTACTACATAGCAGAAAAAAATAACGACAGCCTAAATTTTGCAGGAAAATGGATGGAACCAGAAAGCATTATTTTGAGTGAGGTAACCCAGACACAGAAAGACAATTATCACATGTACTCACTCATAGGTGGTTTTTAAACATAAGGCAAAGAAAACCATCTTACAAACCACAATCCCAGAGAATTTAGACAACAGTATGGACACTAAGAGAGACCTACATAGATATAATCTACGTGGGAAGTAGAAAGTATAAAAAGACAAGATCTCCTGAATAAATTTGGAGCATGGGGACCTTGGGGGAGGGTTGAGGGAGGGAGGGGTGTGGCAGGGAGGGGAGCAGAGAAAAATAAAAAAAATAAAGAAACCCTGTGTCAAAATACCAAAAAAATAAAAAAAAAACGGAGCCATCAGGATCGGGGACAGTCTGAGGCTCTCCTAGTACTGAAAAAAAAAAGAGAGAGAGAGAGAGAGAGAAAAGGCTAATTTTGGCTTATGTTTGGGGGATTTGGGGGATTTCAGTTCATAGTCAGTTGGCTAGTTGCTTTTGAGACTGGACAGACCAGTATTTCATTGGGGGAACTTGCATATGACTACTGGTTTGTGAAAAAGAGGAAGGGTAAAAGGGTGTGTGCCTAGAGGTTGGGAGATACAGCTCCGGGCTAGAGTGCCTATCTAGCATGCATGAAACCCTGGGTTTGGTTTTCTAGCATTCCCTATGACCAGGAAACCTCTCTCTAGGGTCATCTCGTGTGTGTGTGTGTGTGTGTGTGTGTAGACAAGTATGTATATGTGCCTGAGAGCATAGAGGCCAGAGATCTTCCAGGTGTTTTCCTCTATCATTCTTTACCTTATTTTTTGAGAAAAGGTCTTTCACGGAACCTGAATCTCATTGTTTTAGCTAGATTCACTGCTTAGTGAGCTCAGGACTTGCCTGTCTTATTACTCCCAGTTCTGCATTTATAGACACAATGGTGCTACCAGTACATTTTTGTTTTTTTTTTTAATGTGTGTGCTGAGAATCCAATGCTGCATAGCAAACAATGTATTCACCACACACTGAAGCATCTTCCCGGGCTTCTGATGACAGTTTCCACGTGCAGTACCTGGGACAACTTCATTCTGGTGACTAGTCTCGCCATCCACACGCCTTTGACAAGGATGGAACATGACTAGTGTGGTTATAGGACTGTTTCCAGTCAGCTTAGGATCTTTAGTTTTCCTTTCTGACAAGCTTCCTTTTTTTTTTTTTTTTTTGAGACAGGGTTTCTCTGTAGCTTTGAAGCCTGTCTTGGAACTAGCTCTTGTAGACCAGGCTGGCCTTGAACTCACAGAGATCTGCCTGTCTCTGCCTCCTGAGTGCTGGGATTAAAGGTGTGTGCCACCACTGCCTGGCTCTGACCAGCTTCTTATTGCCTTCCAATGACCTTGTTGCTCCTCTTCCTGTCCTTCCACATCATCTTTTTGTCCCAGTCCTCACATACTGCCACAGGAGTTCTTCCTTAGGATCTGCACAGTTTGGTTTCAATGCCTGAGTAACATCCTTCTTAGAACTTAGATCACACATTCTTTTCTCTAGACTCAGAACTATCCTCTAGCACTAACTGTGGCTTCTGCCCTCTGTGTCCCAATCCTGAGGTGTCAATGCAGCTGGACCAAGTCACAAAAACCGGAGCCACTGCTCTGGTGACGTGGCTTGGCTGGGGAAGTGCATGTGTTTTCTCCCCTTGCTTGGCTCTTCTTTCAAGAGCTTGTCACCTACTCCAAGTATGGCTATGCTCCTCAGGCCCTGTGCTCCCCCACTGCTTATCTTTGGCACGTGAACTTTCTTCCTTTGGACATTGAACCCTCACTATAGTTGAATCTGGAGTGTCCCCAGAAGTCTCTCTATTAAAAGTTTTCTCACAATCCCTTGGGGCTGTTGGGGACTGGTGGAAGCGTAGGTAGGTGGGGCCTAGTAGAGGGAAGGTGGGCCATTTGGAGGGCTTGTCCTTGAAGAGTATAAAGGGACTTTCCTTGCTCTGTTTCCCTGGTGATAGGAGCATGATGTGAGCCGTTTTCTCCTGCTATGGTCTTTGCCCACGGTGTCCTGCTTTGCTACAGGTTCAGAAGCAGCAGGACCAAGTGACCATGGACAGAAAGCTTTGAAACATCGAGCAAAATATTTTCTCCCTTTCAGCTGTTTAAGTTGTATTTTGTCAGCAATAGAAGTTGAATGCTGGCCATTTCCTTATCTTACTTCTCTCTTCAACTTACTGTAACTGAACTTTGTCCCCTCAGTTGCCCCGAGATCAAATGTGTCAATGCCCTTCATGTTGTGAAACCCAGTGGCCAATTATCTGTCCTCTGACGATGTTAGTTGTCAGATATATCTGTCACAAGTGCTCTATGAACCTTCCCTGCTATTTTCTTTACCACACAGGCTTACATCTTCAGCCAAATGGCAGCTCTGAGTCAAAGTCCTTTTTCCTTTTCTAGCTTCTCCTGGTTTTTTGTTTTTTGTTTTTTTTCTTCTTCCTGACTATCAAATGTGTGTCTCACAACTCTGTCCTTAGCTCTGCCTCATCCACAAAGAGTCTCATCTGGTCCTTTGGCTGTGAATCCCACCTACAGGCTGGACATTGTGAAATGCTCATCTCTATCCTTAGTGCGCTTCCTATTCCCACTGGATGTGTTTCACTGTTTGGTTGGTAGAGTCCCTCATACAGGTGTGGGGAACATTCCAGAGTGACCTTGTTCTTGCAGGGGTCTGCAGATTGGAAGAGTAAGTACTGATGTGGGAGGAGGCTCCTGTCCATTGCCTTCCTTTGGAGATGGCGAAGCGGGGACAGAAGATAGGTAGATGAGCAGAGTGTACCCATCAGCATGCAGTTAGCACAGCCCTGAGCACGGAGACCCGTGTGTCTCTGTTCTGCATCAGTATAAGACACTGCTATAGGCGGTCCTCTGAGTTTTCCTTCAATTCTTAGCCATTGAGGTCTTAGCTCAAAAGAATACTCTGAGATTTTTGAGGCGTTGGGTTTGTGTAATGATTAGTGCAATGGGCAGGGTACCAGAGAGGACTGGAGTGAGTGGAGCGCGTGTGGACGTGGGTTCTGCAGGGCATCCTAGGCTAGACTATAATGTGTACTGAAGATAGCAAGCAAATCCCTGGTGGGACTGTAAATTGAGCTGCCACTGTTGCAAGACCCGGTAGTGCTGGCCCAGAGAGGGTGCAGGCAAGGAAGTAGCTTCTCACTCATGAATCAACAGATCCCATCAAGAGCTGTAGTCAGAAACGGGTGCCAGGTAACAAGGATGTTCAGGTAGAACTATATATAGTAGATAAACACCTGAAGGTTAAGGCTGGCTACTACACCAGGCTTCAGGGACACAGAGCACCTAATGTGAGGATCTGTACTACGGCTTCTAGTGGGAAGTGGGATTCTCCAGGTGTGGGACCCTGTGTGGGAGTTGGAGAGATTCGGAGATCCAGTTTATTTTGGTGTGAAAGCTAAAGATCCAGGGGGTAGATCAGAACAATACAGCAGCACCAGACATACTTCAGGATGCCTTCATCTCTGCAGAGTGTGTGGATATAGGAGTCAAGTTCTGGCAGAAGCAGAGAGTGTGCCCACCTAGCTACGTAGACTGTAGAATGCAGGGCCAATGGCAGTCTGTTATAGTGGGCTAGAGTAAGCAAAGATATCATAATTTGTCATACACTATGGCAGCAGTTGTACTTGGCCACTGCAGTCAAAAAAGTGAGTCGTCATTGTTAGTGTGGTTGATTACCTGGTCCAGGTCTGGAGATATTCTCATAATCAGGGGAGTATGAACATCACAGAGGAGCCGCTGAACTATTTGAGAGAGCTTGGTATGAAACGTGCTTGTTCATTCACCCTTTTCCTAGCCCTGATAGTGACTTTGGGGCGGGTGTGAGAGACACAGTCTTGTCCCCAGCTCCTCTAGAGCTCCCCCAGCATGGAACGCTGGCTTCTAAAGTGTCCCCTGTAAGGGGGACAACAATACAAAGAACAGGTCAAATAGTAGCAGAACTGGGAGAGACAGAAAGAATGAATGAGACAAAGGCAAAATGCATTAAACTCAAAATTCAATAAAAAGTGGAGAGTTGAAAGGCCACCAAAAGCAGATGTGGACTGGTTGGTAAAGACAGGAGTAGATACCCCCAAATCAGCCAGCCTAATTCTTTACTGATGCAACTTTGGACGCCACACACCAAGGAAAGGAAAAGAGGGGATAAGCCTGCTATTAGAAGTCTGAAACAGACACCTGGTCTGGTTGAGTTAGAAACCTAGACCCAGCTTCCAGATGGATGCCACAGAAAAGATGCTTCCTGTGAGCCACCCATGCAGACACTATAGGCAGTCTGATAGATACATGGCTTTGGGGAAACAACGAACAGGGAAACAATCAAGATTTGGGGGTTCAGGCCACATTGCTGGACCAGAGGCCTTATGTGCAGATGGTTATATGATGGTTCTCCATAGCGTCTACCCAGTTGCTGTGCTGGTAGACACTGAGGCTGAAGATAGAAAATAAATGGGAGCCCAGACATGTTAGGGCCTTTCAATAGTAACAGATGGCCATGGTGGACAAATCATCCAGATGAGAGGGTTAGTACTCAGTTTTTGGACGGTGACATCTTCCCCCAAAAGTCTACTTGGGGTATGCCTATGCCTCCAATATATCATAAGGCTAGACGATGTGGGATTCCCCTCTGTATGCTATCAATATGTCAGTAAGGCTCCTTTGGCCTTATGCAGGGTAGAACAGAGCTGGGTGGGGGGAACTAAACTGAATGCAGGGAGAAAGAAGGTGGAATCAGGCAGATGCCATGTAGCTGCTGAAGGAGAAAGACGCCAGAACCTTATTGGTAGGCCACAACCTTGTGGTGATGCATAGAATAATAGAAATGGGTTAGTTTAAGATGTAAGAGCTAGCTAGAAATATGCCTAAGCCATCAGTCAAACAGTGTTGTAATTGTTATAGTTTTTGTGTGATTATTTGGGTCTGGGTGGCTGCAAACAAAAATACAGTCTCCTTTTACAGCTAGACACCTTTGTGGGGGAAGTGCCTGGAAATGACTGTGGAAGCTTTCAGTTAGGACACAAGGGAACCAAGCACATTACAGCCAGGAAACACATCTTGAGGGGTCATACCAACACCCTCAAGAGGCACTATTACCTACCCCCAAGGGGGATGTGTGGCCACAGCCCATCTTGAGGCAAAGGCACCCAGAAATCACTGAAGCAGTTCATGAGCTAGACAAAGTAAACTTCGTCAGGCTGGTGCAGAGTCCTCTTAACTCACTTTATGGCCTTCCCACCAACCCGACGGGACCTGATGCATGATGGCAAATTATAGGGAAATAAATAAGGTGGGGCCCTCTATGAAAAAGCTGTGTATAACATTGTTGTGGTGTTGGGAGGCTTAGGAACACAGCTGGGCCATTACCTCTGTGTGCTGGATTTAGTTCATGCTTTATTCAGCATTTATATAACAGCTGTAAAACAAAATAAAACCCTAAAAAAACAACAACAACAACAACAACAACAACAACAACAAAACCCTCCACCTGGGAAGGCCCCAGGGGATTGTTACTGTCTTAACTCAGGGGTATTTAAACAGCCCTACTATGTTGTTACCTAATCTATTATAATGGATGAAATCCACAATTGTTCAGATACTCAATTACATTGATGATATTCTGCTTTCTCTTCCAGATATAGTCTAGCTCAGAAAGATTGCTAGCTTACCTGAAGGAGAAGGAATTGACCATAAATCCAAACAAGTTCCAAGGTGCTGTGGGACAATGGTTTTACCCTGTAAACATTTGTTTCTTGTACTTGCTTAGTAACATGCTGATTGGTCAGTAGCCAGATAGGAAGTATAGGTGGGGCAACCATTCAGGAAACAGAGGCAGGGAAATGAGAACAGGAGAATTCTGGGAAGAGGATTCTACACTGCAGTTGTGACCCAGCCACAGAAGAAGCAAGATGTGACTGCCTCACTGGCGAGCCACGTGGCTAACATAGACAAGAATAATGGGCTAATATAAGTTATAAGAGTTAATAAAAAGTCTGAGCTGCTAGGCCAATCAGTTTATAACTAATATAGACTTCTGTGTGATTTTTTTTGGGACTTAACGTCTTTGGGAACCGGGCAGGACAGAAACCTCCGACAACACCAAGGCCCTGTCTTGTGGATAGCATTCTTGGCTAGGTTTTGTTGACTAGTTTTATGTCAACTTGACACAAGTTAGAGTCATCAGAAAGGAGGGAACTTCAATTGAGAAAATGCCTTCATAAGATCTAGCTGTAGGCAAACCTTTAGGACATTTTCTTAATTAGTGATTGATGTGGGAGGGCCCAATCCATAGTAGTTTCTGTAAGAAAGCAGGGTGATAGCTGATTGGTGGTGGCACACACTTTAATCCCAGCTCTTGGGAGGCAGAGGCAGGTGGATCTCCATGAGTTCAAGGAAGGCCTGCCTGATCTACAAGAGCTTAAAAACCAAAAAAAAAAAAAACCAAAAAACCAAAAAAAAAAAAAAAACCCAAAACCAACCAACCAAACAAACAGAAAAGCAGGCTGAGCAAGCCATGAGAAGCAAGCCAGAAGCAGCGCTCCTCCATGGTCTCTGCATCATCTCTTGCATCCAGATTCCTGCTTTTGATGATGAACATGAAACGCCGAGTAAAATAAGCCTTTTTCCTCCCCAAGTTGCTTTTGGTCCTGGTATTTCATCATAGCAATAGTAACCCTAACTTTAAATAACATGAAAATACTGCTATAGGTGGTAATAAGACAAGGTGCAAGATCCTCCTATCCTCCACTTCCCTACATGGTGAAGGGAAATACAGGATTTTGTGGGGCTACTGGACTACTGGTAGGATGCTGAATCTCCATCAACAGTTTGGGTAGGAAGGGAGCAGCATAGGACTGGGCAGAAGCTTGCATCCAACAAAACTGATATAGACATATGGCCATTTATAGGATTGATTCTGTAGAATGAACTGCATGTTGATCAAGAAGTATTTAGCTGGGGACTCTGGCAAAGGACACATGGTCCCACATAGCCCACAGGCTTCTAATCTTGACCATGGAAGGTGTTTGGGTAGAAGTTCCCCTGGGAGTTGCCTCAGTCCAGACTCCACCTCTGAGAAAGCCTGCCAAATGATGACCCCTCCCCAGAGATGCTCAAGACCACTCCCACAGGGTATTTAAATCATACCCCAGAGACCAAACATGTAGTTTTCCAGTTTTCCTTCCCCATCTCCTCTCTGGGGGCCTGGAAGGCCACCCAAGAGCATTGGTATCCATTAACCTTGGGCCTTTTCTAATTTGGTTTGATCTGGTCTGATTTGGATTATTGTGTCAGTGGAGAGGCTTATTGGGTCACAAAAACTTTTCACCTGGTGGTCCCACTGAAGGAATGTTTTTCTCACTGGCCCAGGGCTACAAGATGGGAAAACACCCTCCCTTGTACCTGCTCTCTGCCAGGCTAAGATTGGCTTCATCTGAGTTAGTTCCGAGTTCCTAGTCATTGCTTTAGATGTGATTTTCAGACTGTCCTGTGGATTCCTTTGTCAGAAGATGTCTTGTTCAAGGAATTTCTTACACTCCTCTGTTTTTTAACCCAAAGTCTACCACAGTGGATGCATTGCTCTAAGCTTTGAGTCTTGGCATGAACTTGCAAAAGCAATACTTACAATTTGAGGCCTGATCTCTGAACGCCCCTGGGCTGCCTTTTACAAAATCTTTTAAAATTGGAGCTATCTGACACCATATGTCCTTAACACCTAAAATTTTTTGCCGGCATGAGAACAAGTAACCAACCCCCCCATATGCCCATGGTTTCTGCTGTGCTCTCACCCCCTCCCCCCAACTCCCTCCTAGCCCCTCCCCACTTCTCCTCACTGTTTGCTGTTTGTCTGCATTCCTGGCCTGGGATCTGGTCATGCTGGGTTTCTCCCTCCAATGGATCCATTAGCCCTGTTCTTCCCTCTAAAACTGCATAGGTGTTTCACCCTTATGTTTCTCTTCTTCCTTAAAGCATCTGTTAATCAGGCCCTCAGTGGGACCACCTGTGTGCTCACCTGGCTCCTGCAGCCTACTCCAGGATTTTAAGTTGGTCAACTGACAAGGATTCCTAAAAAGTTTTGTTTGTCTGTCTGTTAATATGTATGTGTGAATAATGCGGCTATAGTATACTTGTTTTATGTCTGTGGTGTATGTGTACTTGTCTTAAGATCTGTGAAACTTGTAACTCCAGATTATAACAGCTCTGGAAAAATATAAACATGTGAATAGCTGCCATATTTTACCTCAGCACCATCTTTGGTAAGAGTACCCATGTGTGCTGGCCCTACCAAGTAGACATTCTGTCTCCAATATACTTTGGCTTACTAAAATATTCCTTCTAACCTTCTTGACTCTACTGACATTGGTAAACTGTAACTGATTGGGTAAATTATATGTCCAAATTTAACTTATGTCTAATTTGGATATACCTGACAGGTCATGGTACCCTGATTCTCAAGTGCCTTTACAGATCTGAGAGTATGGCATTTAACAAAAGAGCTTCTTATGACAGAGACATGCCAGCTCCTGCAGCATCCTATAGCTCCTCCAAGAAGATGCATGGCTACAGAAGACCTTCTGCCTGGAGGCTTGCCTTTGGATATGGCAAAGCCACTCACACAACAAAATGCCTTCCTCATCAGCTTCCTGGACACTACACTGGGGGATCGATTGTGTTGTCCTGCCAAGACAGGTAGACCGAACCCTATCACCACAGGAAAATCCATCAGGCTGCCTGGGCTTGTCAGCTGAGGACAAATACTACTTCTAAGACTGGCGTTTGCCAAAGACCACAGAGAGACTTGGGACTGCCTGTGTAACTGGAAAAAGCTGTCTCACTTCCGCTCATGTACTTATCCGTCTTAGATCTGTCTGGTGGCATTTGATGACTTAAGGTACTGGTAGCTCATTACTTCATTTGTTAAATTTTCTGCTAAAAATACAGATAGGTGTGCCTCTTTCACAGGCTTCATAGTTCAGAATTAACAGGTTTCAGATATATCTTTGGAGGTTCAGAGTTCCCAATTTCCTTTAATTGTCTTTTAAAATGTTCATGCCTTTTAGCCTAAAGCCATAACCTTTTGCTATGACTCCAAGATGTAAATCTGTTCCAGCTGTCTTACAGATACCTGCAGGTTCTTGTGAAAAGCTCTGCTGCTCTATCGAGAAATCTGGTCTAGTGAAAACTAACAGTCTCCAGAGCCTATTTTGACCCCACCCATTTTCAAGTATATTTTACAGGTTACTCCTGTCTAGACCAAGACCAACTTATAGAGTGCCCTCCAGATAATGCCAGCACCTGTACCAGCTCCTGGGATTTCACCATTGGTGCCACCTCTCCTGGCTCAAATGGGCAGCTACCCAGCAACTAAAATGTGGTTTTAAAGGACGTATCTGTTCTCATCTCATTCATTCACCCTTGCCTCTCCTGTACAACCAGGGCACTTCTCTGTCCCATTCTTTCTGGCAGTTAATGACTCTTCCCATGGCTAGCCCCATTCATAGGGCCAATAATAACAATCTATTTTTTCTCCTAGCAACCTGCCTTCTCATCTCTCTCAAGAAACAGATGCCTAAGGTCTCCAGGATGGCAGTAAACCAGATGCCTCTTCAGCCACACCTCCCCTGAGTGTGAGCCCACCAACTCCCAACTCTCCCCTTCCCCACATCGCCCCATGCCTGCAGGAAGTAGCCAGACTTGAGCTGGTGCCCCTATACCCAAAGAGTATGGAATGTTTGGGCGGAAGTTCCATACCAACCCCCTGCCCCTGGGAGTTGCTTCAGTCCAGACTCTACCTCTGAGAAAGCCCACCAAATGATTACTCCTTCCCAGAGATGGTCAAGACCACTCCCACAGGGTATTTAAATTGTATCCCAGTGTTGTCTGAGGTTTTCTATCTTGCCCAGTTCCCACAGTCATTAAGTCCCAAAGAAATCACACAGAGGTCTACATTAGTTATTAACTGATTGGCCCATTATTCTTGTCTATGTTAGCCACATGGCTTGGTACCTTTCTCAGCAAGGTAGTCACATCTTGCTCTCCTGTGGCAGGGTCATGACTGCAGAGAGAATGGTCTTCCTCCTTCCCAGAATTCTCCTGTTCTTACTGACCCACCTCTACTTCCTGTCTGGTTGTCCCGCCTATACTTCCTGCCTGGCTACTGGCCAATTAATGTTTATTTAAAATATAATTGACAGAATGCTGACCATTCTCCCATACCACCCCAGAGACCAAACACATGGTTTTTCGGTCTTCCTTTCCCATCTCTTCTCTGGGGGCCTGGAAGGCCACCCAAGAGTGCTGGTATCCGTTAAACCTGGGCTTGTTCTAATTTGGTTTGATTTGGTCTGATTTGGATTATTGCATTGGCAGAGATGTTTATGAGGGCACGAAGACTTTTCAGAAGGTGCTAGGGTCACTATAGATGAGAAACTGTTATTAAGGTGTTGACTACTTACTCTGTTGGAGTTTAGACAAGCCAGAAGCAAACTCATCCACTATGGGGTAGATCTTAAGGATAGACTCTTCCACTCTCTGAAAGTGGACAACACAGCTTCTTAAAGTGAGGACTTTCAGTGTAAAACCTGAAAACAACCAATCTATGGCAGTGGGCATGGTTATCGAAACTGGTTCCAGCATTAGGACTGTTTAAGTGGATGGGTCACTTAATCCAGCAAGGGGACGTGACAATAATTTGTTGCTACCAGAATCAACTGACATCCCACCAGCCCTCTAGCTATTGTGATAGGGGGAGGGAAGGCATGCTAAATGCAACTGTTATTCTTCTACCATGTTGAGAAAAGGGTCTAACAGTACTAAAGTAGGACTCTTATCAAGGATTATTTCCAAAGAGATGTTTGTAAAAACCCATCGTAATTGCATCTTGCTGCAGTATCTTGATCCTTTCTTTCCCGGAGTCTCTGCCTGATGAGGGGTGGTGTTCCCATCTCAGAAAGCTGACCATTCAAGTGGCACTTCTTGCACAATGATGCACCCTGGTATATGCCTTACCATACAGTACAGATCTTTCTCGTTGGCACCCGCTAATATCTGTGTTGCTTTTCCTCCATGGGCAGATGGTCTTTAATTTGACTAATGTCCTACTATGATGGTGTCAGTGATTTTCAGACTCTGAATTTCACACTGGGGTTGTAAGGGCTCCCATGGTGACTTATCCAGCCAATGTGATGAAATGCCATTCTTCTTCAGAAATTGTCTGCCTGGTCTTTTATTTATTTATGTTTAAGATAAGGTCTCACTATGTGGCCCTGGCTGACCTAGAACTCACTATATAGGCCAAACTGGCTTCAAATTCATAGAAACCCGGTTGCTTCAGCTCTCTATATGTTGGGATTAAAGGCATGTGCCTCTGGCTCCACCTTGTGTGTCTTTTAAAATTTATTTTTATTTTTAGATAGGTCTCTCAATGGGACTGAGGGGTCTCTGGTTCAGGTTGGCTAGCTGGCTAGTGATTCCTACAAATCCTTCTGTGTTTGCTACCCCTGGAATTACAAGTGTGTGCCACCATACCTGGCATTTTATGTGGATGCTGAGTATCAAATTCAAAGTGATAAGCGCTCTACTGACTGAGTGATCTCCTCAGCCCCTTCTGGTAACCTCTTAGCCTGGCTTTATTTATGCTGTGGGTCATATAGTCCCTGTAATATCTGGGTGCAGCGTGTATTTGGTGTCTCACCTCAAGGGATATGTACCAGAAACTGGAGCAAGGGAAATAATCCAGTGCCTGAGATGGCCATAGCAACCTTGTCTGTGCAGGGATCTGCAGGCTGGAAGAGGAAATACTGATGTGGGATGGGTTTGCTCCTCTGAAGAAATGAGACAAAGATGATAAGGTCTGGCAGCAGAGTGACATATGCCATGAGAAGTCAGCTAGCAGTCCTGAGCACTGGACCTATTTCGCTTTGTTCTGCACATGCACACACACTGCTTCTGTTGCTTGTAACTGGCACCCAGTCTCCTGGTCGACTATTGCCAAGGATGGCAAGAGGAATACAGTATTCAAACTCCTGTAGAGTCCACTGACTTCTCTTGTTGGTATCTGGCCACAGTGCTGTGAAGCTTTGGAGGCCTTGGGTTTGTGTGACAAGAGACAATGTAATAAAGCTCTTGATTTCTCTCTCTTCCCCGTCCTTATTATCTAAGTTCTTAGTTACCCCTTGCTTCTTTTCTTGCTTACTATCTGCATTTACTTTAGCAAAATGCCCCCCAATCTGTTACTTTTCTCAAAGCTACTACTTACATTTTTAAATACGTATTTTTTATTTATGTATATATGTGTGTGCCTATGTGATAGTATGCTATGTATGCTGGTACTTGCAGAGGCCAGACGATGGTAAAAATCTAAATTCCTAACCTTTACAAATTACAAATGATCTGCCACTGCTTCTTTCTAACCTACTTTTCTCCCTTGCTCTTTTGTTCTGGCTACCCTGGCCAGTTTTGGATTATTCGAATTCAGCAAGCTACTTCTGTCTCTGTTTTTCATGTGGCTCCAGCAGTTCAAATGGCATCTCCCTAGAGAGCTTCCTAATCACTCAGTTCTACAAGATCCCAGACTCTGGTTACATCACCTTCTCTTAATCGTCAGTAACACTTATCTTTATCTTTCCATTTTCTTATTTACTTGATGCCATTTTTCCAAATCAGAAGGCCTTTGTTCATTCTTGTATTTTCTGCACAATTTGATATAACACCCATGTATCACCCACATGACGGCTGTATATGGGAGCCTGAGGCATGGAAGAAGAGACTGGAGAGTGGTCAGCAAAGGCCTTGTGCAGTATAGGACCTGGTGATTTATCTTATCTGCTCAGTATTTCCAGAGTATCCCTGTATTCCAATATGCTCTCTCTTTCATTAGAGCGATGGAGATGGCACAGGTTCGTCATCATTACTCCCATGATAATTTCTATGGTTTCTGACTGTCTCTTTACCTTTGGTCCTGTCCCCTCTAGATCATATTCCCATTTCTAAAACACAAGTGTGCTGTGACACCCCATGATTAAAATGTTAAAAAAGTTCCCAGTAATTTATGAGAAAGTCAATCACCTAATGTGACTCCCAGGGCAGCTTGCTTCTCCACTGGCTTCTTGTCTCATTATCCAGGATGCATAGCTGCCCATGGGCCTCTATGAATACCTCATTTCCTTTGAAACTGGGCATTTCTCTTACTTTCCCTGTGTCTTAGAATGACTAGCATTTAGAAGTGGTGTGACCTTGGGATATTACTATTTCTTCTGAACCTTTGTTTCCTAATAATCACAATTCATCACTGGGCAGCATGATATACATATATACAGGTATATACCCGTCCCTAACAAATTCTACCTACTTTATTGGCAGTTTCAATGCCTATGACACTATTGTTGGGTAGAAGATGGTGGAGATAGTTTTTAGACTAGTTTCTAGACTCGCTTTCTTTGATGGGAAGTAAGCAGATCTGGTTAAAAAGTCAAACTCCCAGCTTTTGATTGTTTGACCTTCTGTTTTAGTTTATTCACTGTGCTATCTGGAAGCCTTGAGAATGGTACTGTTCCTACTCCAGGACTCTCAAATATACAGGGATAAACATAGCAACTTGTTCCCAGACACCCTCTGGGCTCTGGATGAAGGATCAATGGGGACTGACCAACATTCTCATGATTTAAGATGTTGGAGTTTCCCCAACTCTTTTAAAGGACACTGTACTTTCCCTGAATCAAGATTTCAGGGACACACTGGAGCCTCCTGATGGTGGCCTCTGGGCCCAGGAGTAGTCTAGGAAACAGAGGCGAATGTAATCTGACAAGTTTAGAGTAATTTGGCACCAGTTATCTTTTTATCATGCTACAAAAGTTCAGGCCTCCACCTAGCATCGTGTAGCCTGGACTATGAAGGATAATGGCATGTCCTTACTTTCCAGGGTGTGGTGGGAAAGATGAGAAATGGGGTTTGGTGCCAGTGGGACGGCTTAGCCTTGAGTGTGCCCCACAGGATTGCAGGTGATAATGACAACCTTTGCTAGACCATCAAGGGACCTGGGTGAGCCAGGTCACCTGTGAGGTTTGGTTATTTGAATCTACATTAAAGGTTTAGTTGCTCTGACCTCTGTGAATTTTGAGTAGTTTGGCAGGCAGATTGGCTAATACATTAAGTAGAATCTTTAAAAATTAAGCTAAGAAGTAGCTGGCCCTCACTAGATTCTGGGTTAAGTGCTTTGGTAGATGCCAAGGTGAATCATGGTCCAGCAGGAGCTCTCCGACTAACGGGGATTATAAAGCATACAGATAAACAGCTGAGTCAGTGCAGGGAGCCACACTGGCTCACATGACTGCCATGTGCAGTAAGTTCAGAGGAGGGAGAGACACCCATACTTTACTCGATACCTAAGGTCAAGTTTTCGGAAGAAACGTGAACAAAGCTTGAAAGATTAGAGATGCAGGAGGTAAGGCGTGGGAACTGTTAGTGCAAAAGCCTTAGTGTGTGCAGAACTTCTGAAGTTTTGTTTGATATATGGACTGAGGTAGATCTTTGCCTGTGTAAGGAGTTCGAACTGGATTCTTTGTGTCTGTGGTAGGTGTGTATGCACATGTGTGTGGCGGAGGTTAGAGAAGAACCTCACATGTCGTTTCTCAAGTGCCATCCACTTTGGTGATTGAGCAAGGATCTCTCACTGGTCTGGAGCTTACCAAATAGGCTAAGCTAGTTGGCCAGCGAGCCCCAGGGATTTGCCTGTCTCTTTCTCTCCAACATTAGGATTACAAGCACGTGGCATGCACCTTGCTTTTTCACATAGGCTCTGGAGCTTAGGTGTTCATGACAGCTCTCTCTCTAGGCCTTAGACCTGAGCTCAGCAACCTGAGCAGATGGGTGTTTTAGGGAGGGCTAGTTGGAGGATGGATGAGAGGGAGGACAGGATGCTTAGTGTCTATTAGTACCATTTAGTCAGGAAGGTTGGTGAGAAGAAAACTAGAGAAATGTCTTGGAACAGAATTAATACAGTTGATTATAGAAAGAGACAAGGGGCAGAAATGAATAAAGACGTGTGAAGTTTCCAAGCATGGGTGGGTAGATAGACTGAGGAATCACTTGGGAGCCCAGAGGCAAAGTGTATTTGGAAGGAGAAGTTCCAGTTTGGACAGACGCTAGAGCTGCTCACATCGTATTTGGATAGAAGTTTAGAGTTGGGCTATGGGAGAAAATGGTTGTGAGGCAGAGTCCACAGGATCATTGGAACTGAGGAGAAAAAGTAACAGAATTTGGTAAGACTTCACAGGGGAATGGGAGTGTGCTGTCTGTGGAGAAACAGTAAGAGGCACTGCAAAAGGGAGCTGGTGCTTGGAACCTGATAGACCAGTTTGACTTCTGGTTTTGCCATTTAACATTTGTGTGTGACTTTGCACAAGTTGCTTAACCCTGCCAAGCGTCAGTTTTCTCATCTGTAAGATGGGGGTAGGAAATAACATTTTGTTCCAGGGGATTGTGAATGCTAAATCAGATGCCATTTAAAGGGTGCTAGGCCTATAAATGCTTCATAAAAACTTGTTATTCAAAATGTTACCACTAGTAATGGAAAAATTTTGGATGTAAACTTTGAGGCACTGACCTTTTCAGGAAGTAGAGGAAGGAGTGAGGGATTGCAGGAGGAAGCAGTGGAAGAGATCGCCGCAGTGGGGACCAGGTAGCTCCAGCCATCTTCTGCCCTAAGAAGCTGATGTGGACAAGGTCAGAGGAGATACCTTTAACTTGTTTTTTTCTTTTCTTTTTTAAAATTGTTTTCATTGAGCTACATGTTTTTCTCCGCTCCCCCTTTCTTCCCCGCTCCCTTCTAGCCTCTCCCATGGTCCCCACACTCCCAATTTACTCTGGAGATCTTATCTTTTTCTACTTCCCATGTAGATTAGATCCATGTATGTCTCTCTTAGGGTCCTCTTTGTTGTCTTGGTTTTCTGGGATTGTGAATTTACGCTGGTTTTCTTTGCTTTATGTCTAAAAGTCACTTATGAGTGAGTACATATTATATTTGTCTTTCTTGGTCTGGGTTACCTCAATCAATATGATGTTTTCTAAATCCATCCATTTGCCTGCAAATTTCGAGATGTCATTTTTTTCCTGCTGTGTAGTACTCCATTGTATAAATGTACCGTATTTTCTTTGTCCGTTCTTCGGTCGAGGGGTATTTAGGTTGTTTCCAGGTTCAGGCTATGACAAATAATTTGGCTGTGAACATAGTTGAGTACATGTCCTTGTGGTATGATTGAGCATCATTTGGGTATACACCCAAAAGTGAGATACCTTTAACTTTGTAATGGGAGTATATCATCTGGCTAGGTCGATAACAGTGTACCACAAGCTGGATGATTTTAATGAAAATTCATTGTCTTGAAGTTCTGGGAGCTAGAAGTCCAGGTTTAAGATGACCCTCACTTTGAAGGGGACAGCATCTGTTCCATGCCATTCTCTTCTTGTGAGGGTCTGCTGCTCATCTCCGGCAATCTTTGGCTTCTAGCGGCATCATTTTGGTATGTGACACCGGTCATTTGGCGTTTCCCCCATGTACATATTGGCACAAATTCTCCTTTTTACAAGGTCACCAGTCCTATTCCACTATGACTTCGTCTTCAGTAATTATAGCGGAAACTGGTCTATTTCTAAATGAGGATACACGCCAAGAGACACAAGTCAACACTGAGTATCTTCCTCAATTGCTTTCCACCTTCTGCTTTTGCCACAGAGTTTCTCATTAATCCTGGAACTCATCAGCTGAGCTAGGCTTCCTTGCCAGTATGATCCTCCTGTCTCTGTCCTCTCCCTCACCCCTGTTACTCCCGTGCTGGGGTCACAGACACATGTTGCCCCCATGTTTTTATGGGTGCTGGTGGTCCTCATGCCTGCATAGCAAGTGCTTTACCAGATGGGCCATCTCCCCAGAACCTCCTTCTTTGGGGAAAAAAATTGCCTGAAATTGGTATATTTATCCAATTCACTTGTGGAAAAGCATCGTTAAAGAATTGCCACAAAGAAAAGGGAATATATGCAAGCTGCCATGGTTATATCATAGCATAGAGGTATAATAAGAAGTGAAGGAAGTCTTCCTTAGGATGTAATCAGAACCTATGTACTTGTATAGTTTCAAGATTTCTTTTCAAATATTTTTTCCAGAGAAGATGTGTAGCTTAAAATGAAGAACATTTCCTTTGAGAAAATGCTTTAAAGATAGTAATAATCTTAATTAAACAGTCTTTCACTTTCAGAAGGGACCAAAATTATAAGTGCACATGCAGCTTTCAAGCATATGTTCTTTTAAATGGTATTAATACATCTCTAGAGATAGAAGGAACGCTTCTTCCTAATTGGCTAGTATTTTATTAAACTCAGCGAAATCTCACACTAGTTTGAATACCATTTTCAAGAATTAAATAACGCCCAGAGTCTCAAGTAAAGAGGATTTTCTTCCTTTCTCTCAGAAGTTATTGGTGCTGGTCAAAAACCAGATTTAGAATGAGAGGAGGCATGAATCTGTCTGTTAAATGAAGACAGCCCAAATTCCCTCAAGATTTGCTTAGCATGAATATATTATTGCTGATCCCACTTATGCCAAGACATTTATTTTAAAATAAAAGTTAGAATAGTTTTAATTACATAAAGTTAATTCTCCTCAGTTGATCCATCTTTGAAATCAAGTCAAATCCACAAGCAAGATAATTTACAAATTTAGCTTTAATCACTCAGGGTCATGGTACGGGAGCAGCATGAGAGCTGGGCTGGGGACTGGAAAGACTGAAGTTCAAATTCTGCTGCTGTGATTAAAGGATAAAGGAGAATAAAGACTGTGACTCTAGAAATGATAGAGGCTAAATCAATTTTGAGGACCATTCCAAAAACACCTCTATAGAAAAACATTGGGAAACAGCTGGTTTCCTAGCAAACTGTAACCCTCTCAAAAGGATGAGCAGAAGTGGAAGCTGTGAATGGCCCAATTTCACTGTGGGTGTTAAAATGTGGTTACAAAGCTGTGATTAAACAGACAACAGGGCCAGGGAGATTTGTGCTTATGAATGGCAATTCCAGTGTTCATAAAATAGTCAGCCTAGTGGTAGACAGTAGATGTGAGCATGGTGCAAACTCTCTAAACACAGTGCTAACATGATTCTAGCAGTGCGTTGTGGGAGGAGGCAAACAAGGGTAGTCTTTCTATGGATGTTCATATAGGCTAATCGTAGGGAATCTATCATAGAAGGAGAAAACATGCCAATCAAAAAGACTTTTCATTAAACTTAGCAACTATTCCTAATGAAACAAGACAAAATGAACAGCACAGGTCATTTCAAGTGGTAATGTAGTGAACCTATTTCAGCTTAAGTCAAGACTAGACAGGAATGCTGGCTCTTGCCACTGCTATTTATATTGTCTTGCAGCTGAAAGAAATAAACTGATTAAAAATTCTGAAAAAGAGAAGAAAAATAATCACTTCTAACCATTTAGTCACACACACACACAAACACACACATACATGGTACAGAGACAACCCAGGAAGCTATGGTCAATTCCTCCTAGCTACGTATGGTGGTGTATACCTGTAATCAGTCCCCACAATGGGAAGATTGTCAGGAGGATCATGAATTCAAGGTTGGAGGGAGGGAGGAAACAAAGGAGTGAGGGAGAGAGAGTGTCTGAAACTTTAGAGTTGTAAGAGAATTTGGTTAGGTGTCTAGATGAAGGATAAATGGTTGAAAATTAGCAATTTAAAAATCTATTAGAAAAGCAAATAGCTGCAAATGGAGATATTAATGAGTATTCATTTAGTAGTGGCAAACAAAATGAGAAGAAATTTGACAACAGAGGCAAAGACTTACACAAAGTAAATAATTACAAGCAGTGCATTGAAAGTTCGTGTACTTTTCAAAACAAAGTCATTCTTTTTAAAAAAAACTATGTATTTTATTTTATGTGCATGAGTGTTTTGCTTACATGCATGTCTCTGCATGCCTGTAGTCCCAGGAAAACTGCAGCTATTGATGGTGTGAGCTGCCACATGTGTTCTGGGAATCAGATCTGGCTTCTCTGCAAGCACACTCAGGCACTGAGCACTTAAGCACCAAGCTATCTCTTTTAAAAGGACATAAAAACAATACATGATCAAATTGCAGTGCCATATCTTTGGGGTCATTTTATGACTTGAATGTGAGATATTTCTTTACTCATGTGTTTGAGAATTTGGTTCCCATTGGTGCCGCTTTGGAAGGCTATGGAACCTTTAGGGAGTGGGGCCTAGCTGGAGGAAGTAGGTCTCAAGTTTCAGGAGAGCGGGCCTCATAGGCTATAGCTAGCCTCATTACAACCCAAGTTTTTTTTTAAATTGATATTTATTGAGCTCTACATTTTTCTCTGTTCCCCCCCTGCCTCTCCTTTCCCCCCTTCAACCCTCCCCCAAGGGCCCCATGCTCCCAATTTACTCAGGAGATCTTGTCTTTTTCTACTTTCTACTTCCCACATAGATTAGATCTATGTAAGTCTCTCTTAGTGTCCTTATTGTTGTCTAAGTTCTCTGGGATTGTGGTTTGTAGGCTGGCTTTCTTTGCTTTATATTTAAAAAACCACCTATGAGTGAGTACATGTGACAATTGTCTTTCTGTGTCTGGGTTACCTCACTCAAAATAATGTTTTCTGGTTCCATCCATTTTCCTGCAAAATTCAAGCTGTCGTTATTTTTTTCTGCTGTGTAGTACTCCATTGTGCAAATGTACCACATTTTTCTTATCTTATCTTTCGATCAAGGGGCATTTAGGTTGTTTTCAGGTTCTGGCTATGACAAACAAAGCTGCTATGAACATAGTTGAGCACATGTCCTTGTGGCACGATTGAGCATCCTTTGGATATATACCCAAAAGTGGTATTACTGGGTCTTGAGGAAGGTTGTTTCCTAATTTTCTGAAATTGCCATACTGACATCCAAAGGGGTTGTACCAGCTTGCATTCCCACCAGCAATGCAGATGTGTTCCCTTTTCCCCACAACCTCTCCAGCATAAGCTGTCATCAGTGTTTTTGATCTTGGCCATTCTTATAGGTGTAAGATGGAATCTTAGAGTTGTTTTGATTTGCATTTCTCTGATGACTAAGGATGTTGAACATTTCCTTAAGTGTCTTTCAGCCATTTTAGATTCCTCTGTTGAGAGTTCTCTGTTGAAGTCTAGACTCCATTTTTTATTGGATTATGTGATGCTTTGGTGTCCAATTTCTTGAATTCTTTTATATTTTGGAGATCAGACCTCTGTCTGATGTGGGGTTAGTGAAGATCTTTTCCCATTCTGTAGGCTGTCGTTTTGTCTTGTTGACTGTGTCCTTTGCTTTAAAGAAGCTTTTCCATTTCAGGAGGTCCCATTTATTAATTGTTTCTCTCAGTGTCTGTGCTGCTGGGGTTCTATTTAGGAAGTGGTTCCCTGTGCCAATGCATTCAAGTGTACTTCCCACTTTCTCTTCTATAAGGTTCAGTGTGGCTGGCTTTATGTTGAGGTCTTTGATCCATTTGGACTTGAATTTTGTGTATGGTGTTAGATATGGATCTACTTTCATTTGTCTACATGTTGATATCCAGTTATGCCAGCACCACTTGTTAAATATGCTTTCTTTTTTCCATTTGATATTTTTTGCTTCTTTATCAAATATCAGGTGTTCAAATATTTGTGGATTGATATTCGGGTCTTCTATTCGGTTCCATTGGTCCTCCTATCCGTTCTTATGCCAGTACCAGGCTGTTTTCAGTACTGTAGCTCTGTAGCAGAGTTTGAAGTCAGGGATTGTGATGCCTCCAGAAGTTCTTTTATCATACAGGATTGTTTTGGCTATCCTGGGTGTTTTGCTTTTCCAAATGAAGTTGAGTACCATTCTTTCGAGGTCTTTGAAGAATTTTGCTGGGATTTTGATGGGCATTGTGTTGAATCTGTAGATTGCTTTCGGTAAGATTGCCGTTTTTACTATATTAATTCTGCCTACCCAAGAGCATGGGAGGTCTTTCCACTTTCTGGTGTCTTCTTCAATTTCTTTCTTCAAAGATTTAAAGTTCTTGTCATACAAGTCTTCCACTTGTTTGGTTAGAGTTACTCTGAGGTATTTTATGCTATTTGTGGCTATTGTGAAGGGTGTTGATTCTCTGATTTCTTCCTCAGCCCTTTTATCATCTGTGTACAGGGGGGCTACTGATTTTTTTGAGTTAATCTTGTATCCTGCTACATTGCTGAAAGTGTTTATGAGTTGTAGAAGTTCTTTGGTAGAATTTTTGTGATCACTTATGTAAACTATCATATCATCAGCAAATAGTGAGAGTTTGACTTTTTCTTTTCCGATCTGTATCCCTTTGATCTCCCTTTGGTGTCTTATTGCTCTAGCTAGGACCTCAAGAACTATATTGAATAGATATGGAGAGAGTGGACAACCTTGTCTTGTTCCTGATTTCAGTGGAATTGCTGGGAGTTTCTCTCCATTTAGTTTGATGTTGGCTGTTGGCTTGCTGTATATTGCCTTAATTATGTTTAGATATGTTTTTTGTATCCCTGTTCTCTCCAAGACCTTTATCATGAAAGGATGTTGTATTTAGTCAAATGCTTTTTCGGCATCTAATGAGATGATCATGTTGTTTTTATTTTTCAGCTTGTTTATATGGTGGATTACGTTAACAGATTTTCGTATGTTGAACCATCCCTGCATCTGTGGGATGGAGCTGACTTGATCATGGTGGATGATGGTTCTGATGTGTTCTTGGATTTGATTTGCTAGTATTTTATTTAGTATTTTTGCATCAATGTTCATGAGTGAGATTGGTCTGTAATTCTCTTTCTTAGTATTGTCTTTCTGTGGTTTGGGTATCAGGGTAATTGTAGCCTAGTAAAAAGAGTTTGGCAATGTTCCCTCTGTTTCTATTGTGTGGAATAATTTGAGGAGTATTGGTATTAGTTCCTCTTTGAAAGTCTTGTAGAATTCTGAGCTGAAACCATCTGGTCCTGGGCTTTTTTTGGTTGGGAGACTTTTGATGACTGTTTCTATTTCTTCAGCAGTTATAGGTCTGTTTAGTTTGCTTATCTGGTCTTGATTTAATTTTGGTAAGTGATATTTATCCAGAAAGTTGT